>JAMBMQ010000035.1:229308-239487 GCA_024363595.1 Xenopus borealis | reverse complement strand
GAGGGAATACAAGGATATGGAAGATAGCTCATAGTACAAGTTGATCCAGGGACTGGTCCCGTTGCCATTTTTGAGGCAGGATGAATTTTGGAGAGGCTTTAGATGGGGGCTTTTGCCTTCCTCTGGATCAACTAGCAGTTAGGCAGGTTATATTATAGACTTAAAAGGTTGAACTTGATGGACGTGTGTCTAACCAAATTTACTAAGGCTTCACATTTTCTTTGAATCTATTCCTGCAGCTGCTGAGAAAGTGTATCCTTCAGATGATCCGACCAGTGGTAGAGGGATCTTTGGGGAGCCCACCGTTTGAAAAGCCAAATATAGAACAGGTAATTTTAGAATTCCATTGGTGTCTAAATTAATTATCTAAGGCCAATGGGTTTTTTTTTTTCTCCAAGGTCCAATTTTGGTTCAGTCTGCTCTTTTAACTTCTAAACATGGTTACAGATATGAAGCAGTGTTAGCTGTTTTGTCTTAATATACTGTTGTATTTCAACCCAGGGAGTCCTGAATTTTGTCCAGTACAAGTTCAGCCATTTGCAGCCCAAGGAACGTCAGACAATGTATGAGCTCTCCAAAATGTTCCTCCTCTGCTTAAATTACTGGAAGCTTGAAACTCCGTCACAGTTCCGACAGAGATCCCAGAATGAAGACGTAGCAACGTACAAGGTTAATTATACCAGGTAATTTGCAGGATTAATCCTATTTGCTGTATCTGTTGTAGTTTAGCTTTTGCTATACCATTGGGGTTCTTCCATATAAATACAGAGACTGATTTTTGTTCAAGCACCTGTGGAAATGTTTGTGAGCTGCTAGGAAGATGAAGGGTGGTTGGTTCTGACCAATGTTCTTTTGCAGGTGGCTCTGTTACTGCCACGTACCACAGAGCTGTGATAGTCTGCCACGCTATGAGACCACACACGTGTTTGGGAGGAGCCTGCTCCGTTCTATCTTCACCGTTACCCGCAGACAACTGCTGGAGAAGTTCAGGGTGGAGAAGGACAAGCTTGTTCCTGAAAAGCGGACTCTGATCCTTACACACTTCCCAAAGTATGAGCTAGAATCATAAAGTGTTGTCTTGGACAGGTTCATATTCTTGAAGAAAACTGCCACTTACAGTCATTGGCAGAAGTAAAATTGCCATCCATTTTTAACTAGGTTCCTCTCCATGCTGGAAGAAGAAATCTATGGCGAAAAATCTCCCATATGGGAGGCTGATTTTACTGTTCCCACCGCAGAAGGTCCCCAACTAGTGTCTCGTCCAGGTACGATGCCTTGAATAGATATTAATCTCAGATCTCATAATACTATTTTGTCATTTCTGACAATAGTGGGTCTGAGCTCCAAACAGATCAATGTCTGCTCAACCAAAAGAGGAAATCTGTGCCCATATAATGGGTGGCCAGTCTACATTATGCTTAGCTTGATCCCCCTTTCTGGGTATTTTGTGGAACTGGCCTGTCTGAATGTGGACAATCTAGTCACACGCAATCTTGAGATGGTTACAGGTCTGTCTGGCTGAGTATGGCCAAGCTTCATGCTGAAACCTATAAAAGACTGATGCATGCCTTTGCACAAGAAACGGATATTATACCTATTAGAGAACCATTTTAGTGAGTACGTCTTTTTTTAGTGGGGTTTAAAAAAAAAAAAAAAAAAAAAAAAAAAAAAAAATGGTCTGACCCTAAAATGAAAACCCCTCCTTTAAAGTTCTAGCTTTAGCAATGTCTGAGAGCTCCACATTTGTCACCTATGACCTGTATGAGTTGTTTTGCCTGTGCCCCCACCTGACTCCTTTTTGTTCTGTTCTTTAGCTGCAGTGAACACCACTTCAGTCCCCTCCACCCCTCTCTTCAATAACAACCTAAACAATAGTTCTTCCCTGACCTCCAGTGGGGACTCCGGCAGTTCAGAACCAATGCCAGGTAAGTGTTACCTTAAAGGACACGTCAACCCCAAAAATAATTTTTTTCCTAAAAAAAGAAAACCTGATTCTAAGCAACCTTGCAATATACGTTCATTGCATATTTTCTATGGTTTTTAAGTTATTGTTACATGTATTGCTATTGAAAGCAGTGTTTGTCCCTTTCTATTCTCTGTACTGGTGGCTCTGGCTTGTGAAACAATGTAACAGAAGCCAACTGATTCACACACTGATTCACACATCTGTCTTGCTGGAGGAGACTGGCTTTTGCAACATTGTTTAAATGTAACGGCAATTATGAAAATGCTGCTTTCAATAGCAATTACATTTATAAATAACTTTTAAAGCACCAAAAATGTTTAACACTTTTGGAAAGTTGCTTATAATAGTGTGTTTTTATTAGGCAAAAAGTTATTTTTTTTGGGTTAAGTCCTTTAACTCCTGTTAGTATGTGTCCATATGTTACAATAATTATTTCACATATAGATATGACACATCTTGAGCTTCTGGCACCCTGTTATAGTAAATGATTGTTTAAATAATGGTACTATTGGAATGAGTGTACATACACTCTACCACTTCTGATAGCATTCAATTCTGCTGAATAGGGAATGAACATCCTGAGATTGTCCATTTTTTGCCTCTGAAACATAACTAGTGCCTGCAACTGTATTGTACGTCTTTCCTTGTATGATGAATAAGTATTGTTACATGTGTGTGCAATTGCATGGACTAAGGTGGATATTTTTACTGATGTGACATGAATTCTTTATTTTGCAGGTGAGAAAAGGAAACTATCTGATAGCCTGACCTTAGAGGATGCCAAAAGAATACGAGTAATGGGCGATATACCTATGGAGCTTGTGAATGAGGTCATGCTTACCATAACAGATCCCGCCGCCATGCTGGGTCCTGATGTAAGCAAACACTAACGCTAAACACTGCTTTAGTCGCTGTGCAAGGTAGTGCTACTGGAAGGCATTGTGGTTGTAGCTGAAACACAAATGAAGCAGGACTGACGGTATTAATCATGTTCTTTTTCTGTTCCTGCCTCCTGACTGTATTCCCAGTATTAGGGAGGGTAATACATGCAAAGGATTCTGGGTAATAGGCCATAAACTTTATGCAATTTTTCCTCCATAATCCTTTTTAATGAATGATCTTCAATCTATGCAGTGATTATCTAATAGATGTCATATTTTGTTGTACTTCTGGGTGCACAGACAAGTTTGCTGTCGGCTAACGCAGCCCGAGATGAGACCGCTCGCTTGGAAGAAAGAAGGGGCATCATAGAATTTCATGTCATTGGAAACTCTCTGTCTCAGAAGTCAAACAAAAAGATCCTTATGTGGCTTGTGGGTCTGCAAAATGTGTTCTCTCATCAGCTTCCACGGATGCCGAAGGAGTACATAACCCGGCTTGTCTTTGACCCGTGAGTGATTAAGAATTTCAATAAATACTTTAGTAATACAGTAAGTTCAACTAAAAATGTGTCTCATAGCTTTAAATTCACTATATTCTTTTGGGGTATTCAGAACGTTGCTTTTAGTCTCACTTGTCAAATATTTATTTATAATATACTCATGGATACAATAGGTGTCTTTATGATCATGTTTGTCTTTAACCCTTCTAGAAAACACAAAACCTTGGCTCTTATTAAAGATGGCCGTGTAATTGGGGGTATCTGTTTCCGAATGTTCCCCACGCAAGGCTTCACTGAGATTGTGTTCTGCGCTGTGACTTCCAATGAACAAGTGAAGGTGAATGTGTTTGAAATTCTATTCAGAGTCTATGGCAGCTGTAAGCCATAATTTTCACAGATTCAAGTCTTTACTCTAGGCAGCAGCTACAACAATCAGGTGCTGCTTGATTCCAAAATTTAAAAGTTCAGATAGATGGGGATGTATGGGTTAATCTCTCCTGCTGCTGCCTGGACCTGCACATTTCGATTAATGTATTTGTACAGATTCCTTGTGGCGGGCCTATAAATGTAAATAGCAAAGTAGGAGTTGGAAAAATGTTCTGATTAAAGAAAACAGCTCTATTTTAATGAGGTTGAATACGGTTAGATTTGGATGTTCCATGCAGGCCACAAATCCCATTCAAAATCTCATCAGAAATGGGAAAAGTGGCCAACAATGCCTTCTCTGTTTTCTGCTAATCTTTTTCTTTCTCCGCAGGGTTATGGCACTCACCTAATGAATCATTTGAAGGAGTATCACATCAAGCACAACATTTTGTACTTCCTGACGTACGCAGATGAATATGCCATTGGTTATTTTAAGAAACAGGTATGTTGCTTTCGGATGAGAGCAGGACATTACTGTTTGGGGAGCATATGATATATTTAGTAATGTGGGGGGTAAAAAGCAACCAAACTTTTGCTGAGTTGCTGTTGAAAACTTTTTATCAACGTTTTTGGATGAGCTACTTGGAAAACTGTGAGCTTGGTTGCTTTAGACGTACCACAATCCAGACACTGTATAGCCTGACCTGGATAAAGTTACTTTTGGCATGGATTCCTTCAAGTCAGACATATAAAAAGCTTAGTCCAAGACACAATGGCAGTTTGGTCTACTCCAGACGGGACCCCATACTCTTACATACTTACAGCACAGTCTATCAAACTATGAACACAATGAATTTCAAGCCAAAATATTGCCACTTTTTCTAGGGAAGTGCCGAGCTATGCTGCCAACTTGTACTTTTCCATTTTTTCAGAAAGATTAAGATCTGTAGCTTAATCTGGGGTAACATAGTTTTAGTGGGGGGAGCTGGAACACAGCTTTGGGAGATCCAGAAATGAAATTAAAGTGCAAGTATTTCCTGAGCAGAGAGGTAATTCATTGTAACACAAGCCATGTTAAAGTGCAGTGTCTCCTCTTTATTCAACAAGATCTTTCTCTGGTTCCCTGCATCCCTTTCATTTCTCCATAAACTACTCTCCTTATGCCTCATCTGTCTTTGAATCCACTCCTCACCACCCTTCTTAGCTTTTTTTGTTCCCTTCCAGGGATTTTCCAAGGACATCAAAGTTCCAAAAAGTCGTTACTTGGGGTACATCAAAGATTACGAGGGAGCTACTTTAATGGAGTGTGAGCTAAACCCCAGAATACCTTATACAGAACTCTCTCACATAATAAAAAAGCAAAAAGAGGTAAGTTGTTTTGCACTGGTCTTTTGCTTTTGTTTTCATACTAGCATTTAAATCACTTTTTTATATTTTAAATGAATCTAAAATATTAGGGCATAGGATATTCTGCCTGGTTTCTGTGAATGATGGCAAAGATAGTATTTGCTCAAACTAATATTTATTTGACCTCATCCCAAGACTAATGTTAAACATTGTTTTTTATAAAGGTAAATAACAATTAAACTAAACATCCCCCAGATATGGGTGTCTTCCCATTGTACCAAGCAGGATAAGCCAAACACAGACATAACTTCCTTTACCTTCTTCTCTTCTCCTCTTTGTGCAGATCATTAAGAAGCTGATTGAACGCAGGCAGGCTCAGATTCGCAAGGTCTATCCTGGACTTACATGTTTTAAAGAAGGCCTGCGTCAGATCCCAGTGGAGTGTATTCCTGGAATACGTAAGTGTGTCAGTGTAAAGCATTTCAGAAACAAAATAATTATAATGCAGAGTTAAAGGGGATAAGGTTAATGCAAATATTTTTTTTCAGGAGAGACTGGCTGGAAACCAGCATGTAAAGAGAAAGGGTGAGTATTAGAGCATTATCCCTCTCTAACTAAAGAAAGTCAGTCCAGTTTATTTCACAATAATGATACAAAAATATAATGAGGCAGTTAATATGTGAACCAATCTTATTTCATTTGTAATACATGTTTGAAAATGAAAATGCATTCAGAGTAGCATCAAATTTGTATTCACCAAAAAGGCTCTGGTGCATCAAGCACACGGTTAAGACCTAAGTAATGAAGTTGCTAATGCACCTCTGGATATTTTGGGGTCACTTTCAGGTAGTTTTCATTACTCGGGATAGGGAGTTTGAATTATTGGGGACCTGTATCAGAATTTGAATGCAGCAGGTACTGTTGTAATGCTGATGAAGCTTTGATATTATTTTGAAATGTATCCTGTATGTGTGTGTGCTCAGGAAAGAGATCAAAGACCCAGACCAACTGTATAACATCCTAAAGAACCTTCTAGCACAAATCAAGGTAAGAGATTGCATTTGGAATATGTTTTCTGACTCTTGATCCACTTGCAAAAGAATACAGTGCACATTCTTGCCCAGGTAGATTGTCTTAACAGGTCTCAGCATCCTACAGTTCTGTCTGATACCAGTCCAAATATGTGAAATGTGCACCTTGTCTGTGAGTGCTAACCCAAGCTTCAGAAACCAAAAATAAATATTAATACAACACTTGAACCAACTGAATGAATGTATGGCCAGCAGTACAGTAAACAGCCATTTGGCCTGTGCTCTGATTCCTTTGATGGCTTACGGTGTCGGCCAGTGTGTAGCCCTCTAGTGTAAACCCAAGGGTTGCTATATCGTAAATCTAGTTTCATCCACTCACAGTACTTTGAAACTGCCTGTTTCTCATCTTTAATATTGTATTTAATCAGATGTTTTTGCATGAGGTGAATGAAGCCTCGGAGTAATTGAGCTTATATAGTAGTGTCCTTACTAGTTTCTGTCTCATACTGAATTCCCTGCTGTCCCTACTGGAGGGAGAGACCTGGAGATTCATTTCTCTGTAGTTAAAGACCCTCCTCCCTCTTCTTTGCTAAACGCAAGGAAAGTACCTGACTTTTATAAAGTGCCTTTACAATGCAGACACATTTGCTTGTACAAACAAGCATTTTCCATGGGAGTTCAGGGCTTAATGCATTAATTGCATCATGAAGTCGGCATTGTACTGAAAACACTACTGGTGCTCTCACTTAGAAGTAGACTTTTCCATCTGTATTCGGGGTAGGCATATATATTCCTTGCAAACAAAAGGCAACTCGCTTCAGTGCCTATTCTATGTTATTACTTTCCTTATAAACATAATATATCTGGATTTCTTTTTAGACTCACCCTAATGCTTGGCCATTCATGGAGCCTGTGAAAAAATCTGAGGCACCGGATTACTACGAAGTGATCCGATTCCCAATAGGTATGACCCGCTTTTAAATTAGTCTAATGTTGATGTCCCAAGAGGCCGAGTGTGTATGAAATGAAATGAAGTGAATTCATCTTAGTTTATATGAATACGGATAATAAGAATAGGGGAGATTATTTGCACTAATACCCTGGGTTCTCTTCCTTCTCAGATTTGAAGACCATGACGGAGAGGCTGAAGAACAGGTATTACGTAACAAAGAAGATCTTCATTGCTGATCTGCAGAGGATCGTTACCAATTGCCGAGAGTATAACCCGGCAGACAGCGATTACTGCAAGTGTGCCAACACGCTGGAGAAATTCTTCTACTTCAAGCTCAAAGAAGCGGGGCTCATAGACAAATGACTGTGGCTCTTTTATTGGCTGGCAAACCCCATCAATGTCGGAACATTTGTGGCAGTATTTCATTGACAGCATTAGACTGGGCCTTGCTCCAAGGAGCAATTTTTCATACTGTGCCATGCAGCGTGCACCATGGGCCTCTCCTCTCTCGGAGCAATGAGAAGTGCCCCATGAGGAAGGGAGAAACAGCCTTCATTTTCATTGGACTGTTAACCTGCCAGATTGACAGGGGCTGAGGAAAATGTGTTTACATTTATTCCAACTACCAAACTTACAAACGTGGACAGTACTCGTCTACATGTTTATTGGATTGAAGAGTAACTTTTTGTCAGTATAGGTGTTGTTTGGTAAGCAACCATGAGATCCAGTGATTAGTGTCCATGCCTTAGAAAGTGCCGGCATTTTGGGGTCAACAAGCTGTCCTCTGCACTGACTGGCTGCTGTGTTTTTGGGCTCAGCCCAGTTTTAAGTATGCCTTTTTTTTTTTCAAAAGCAAATCAGTTAATAGTGCTGCTCCAGCAGAATCCTGCACTGAAATCCGTTTCTCGAAAGAGCAAACTTTTTTTTAATATTTCATTTTGAAATCTAGTCATATTATCTGTTTCCCAGGAGCCCCCTAGTCATGTGACTTGTGCTTTGATAAACTTCAGTCACTTTTTACTGCAAGTTTGAGTGATATTACCACCACCACCCCCCCCCCCCCCCCCCCCTCCCAGCAGCCTAACAGTAATATGGAGTAATATCGCCCCTCCCCCAACAGAACAATGGGAAGGTAACCAGAACACAAGATAACAGCTGCCTGGTAGATCTAAGAACAACACTCAATAGTAAAATCCAGGTCCCACTGTGTACTATTCAGTTACATTGAGTAGGAGAAACAACAGCCTGCCAGAAAGCAGTTCCATCCTAAAGTGCTGGCTCTTTCTGAAATCACATGACCAGGCAAAGTGACCTGAGATGCACCTACACACCAATATTACAACTATAAAAAATATATATACTTGCTGGTTCAGGAATGACATATTTTATATTGTAAAGTGAATTGCTTGCAGTGTCATTTAGAAATAAAAACTACATCATAAAAATCATGACCCTTTCAACGATTACACCCTTTTCCAGCAACATTAGACACGGTAACAAATAATTTTGGGCTCACAGAGGTGAGAGAAAATAGGGTCCAGCAGGACAGTTAAACTATTTCTTGTGCTTGACTGTCTCTAGGAAGAATGCTTAGGGCAGAACATGTTATTCTTTCTAGCAAAGAGGGAACAATATAATAAAAGTATTTAACATGCAGTGACACACGTTTATACACATTATTGGCCGTGTGTAAGTCCATGAGGAAATCCTCTACATTTGCACTTTGTATGTACAGATCCTTGTGTTTTCCGTAAATTTAGTGAGACCTGTCCCACCACATTCTAGAGACTTGTATGCGTCATGCCTTCCACCTCTGCTTATTGCTTTGTCGTCTATGGAGCGTTCTTTTAGGAGAGAACCAGGGTCCTTCCCTGCACTTTCCATTCTGAAATGGCAAAACGTCAATTTATTAAATTAATATTTACTGGATTTGTCAACTTTTTTTTTTTTGTACAGTGGTGGGTCTATTGGGGTCCTTAAGTGACCAAACAAAATGCAAAACCTTGTTAAATATTTAAAGGGGAGGACATGTTCCTGTATCCGTGCATCATAGGGATTTGCTTTACATTGGAAACTCATACATTAAATATGGAATAGTGAAACGATGATGAGCAGTGTGTGAAGGTTGCTACTCTAGGTGCAATATTATGCTTCTAGTTAGTAGCCTGCCTTTTGCCTGTTAATGTGTCTGTGAACAGGAGGAATATATTTGGTATAAAATGACACAGGCTATAGCCTTACAAATAATTGCCCCATGTACAGTACAGAGCACAGGTAAACAGATTGCATGCAACTAATCCAGAGTGGGGTCACAAAGGATATGTAGGTTGCTGAAGAAAACAGGGGCCATACAATAAAAAATCTAGGTTTTTTGGCAGGCAGTGGAGTGATGACCATGGACCTTTCAAAGACAATGATGGTCCAGGAATTGGACACTCCAGAGTAATGGGGGCCGAGGTTACCAGATAATCCCTACTGAAACAAGAGATGCTTTTTAAAATCTAAATTATTTTTGCTCTGCTGTTGGCCGACTAGAGGCTTTATGGCTAATGGTTTGGAAATCAGAACTCTACCTCAAGCACAAACTGATACTCATCAAGGTTAAGCACCTATTTGGTGAGAAGATTATCATCTCAATTAAAAGTTGTGGAGCAAATTCTAAGGACAGAGATTTTAACAATGCTTTGCAGTTGTGCACAAATTCTCTGCCTCAAACCACATAAGGGCTTATATAAAAAATATCAGCGCACAGCTTGTCATGACTTACCAGCACTCTTTGAAAAGCCTAGTCACTAAGCTGTGTCTGACTGGTTCTTAAAGAATCAGATGAGTGTAGGACTGGCCAGACTCAGAGGTCAATGTGAGTGTAGGACTGGCCAGAACAGGGGTGAGCGTGAGTGCAGGACTGGCCAGAACAGGGGTGAGTGTGAGTGCAGGACTGGCCAGAACAGGGGTGAGTGTGAGTGCAGGACTGGCCAGACCCAGGGGTGAATGACTGACGTAGTTGTCCAGCTTGAATAGATTGTAATATATGGACAAACAATCCCTGTTTTCTCTGGGGGACACAGACCAGTGGGGTTAAGCTCCACCCTCCTGGAGGCAGGACACTTGATGAATAATCAAAAAGGGGCGTGTC
>JAMBMQ010000035.1:180640-225950 GCA_024363595.1 Xenopus borealis | reverse complement strand
CTCAACCAGGAAATAGTAATTCCATCTCTCTGTCCAGAGCCTAAGAATGACAAAGAAAAAAGTCTACGTGCCCTTGAAGTAGTACGAGCACTTAAAATATACCTATCACAGATTCGACTAATTTGCTTCTTTAGAAGCAGCCTTTGGCCGAAAAGTGTTGCACGCAGTAGTGCAAGAGTAAAGGCCAAACATTAGAATCTATTTCACCCTCCCTACTGTTGCTGGGGCTGCTTTGGTAAGTCTCCACTGGTCTCCTGTGTCCCCCAGAGACGCCAGAGAAAATAGGATTTATATACCTACCGGTAAATACGTTTCTCTGTAGTCGATAGGGGGACACAGGACTTACCACCTTACTTAAATAGTTAAATGTTGAAATAATGTTACTGTTCTACCTATCTCTTTGTGTACGGTTACTTGGTACCAACTGAATAGAATAAGGAGGTACTAGGGGTAAAGCCGGAACATCCAGACACGCCCCTTTTTGATTATTCATCAAGTGTCCTGCCTCCAGGAGGGTGGAGCTTAACCACACTGGTCTCCTGTGTCCCCCTATCGACTACAGAGAAACGGATTTACCGGTAGGTATATAAATCCTATTTTCTTTCACTTCATTACAGCAACTTAGTTTTAAGCAGATGCTTTACTGAGGGAAAACCACACTGTCATACTATATAATCAGGACTGTCCAGCTGAAGACTTAAAGGAGAACTGAACCCTAAATATGAATATGGATAAAACTGCCATGATTTATATACTAAACTTAATGGACCAGCCCAAAGTTTCAGCTTGCCAATAGCAGCAATGATCCAGGACTTGAAACTTGTCACAGGGGGTCACCATCTTGGAAAGTGTCAGCTCACATGCTCAGTGGGCTCTGAGCAGCTGTTGAGAAGCTAAGCTTAGGGGTCGTCACTAATTATCCAGCAGCAGCAGCAGAAAATGATCTTCCCTGGCTGTAATATAAGCTGATGCTACAGGTTTGCTGATGTTTCTAATTATGTGTATTAATGACTAATCAGCCTTATATTGTGACTATATTTCTATATCAGGTGTATATTGTGACTATATTTCTATATCAGGTGTATATTGTGACTATATTTCTATGACACTATCAGGGGTATATTGTGACTATATTTCTATATCAGGTGTATATTGTGACTATATTTCAATGACACTATCAGGGGTATATTGTGACTATATTTCTATATCAGGGGTATATTGTGACTATATTTCTATATCAGGTGTATATTGTGACTATATTTCTATATCAGGTGTATATTGTGACTATATTTCTATATCAGGTGTATATTGTGACTATATTTCTATATCGGGTGTATATTGTGACTATATTTCTATATCGGGTGTATATTGTGACTATATTTCTATATCGGGTGTATATTGTGACTATATTTCTATATCGGGTGTATATTGTGACTATATTTCTATATCAGGTGTATATTGTGACTATATTTCTATATCAGGTGTATATTGTGAGTGGGAGACACAGATCTTTACTGCTAAAACACAAGCACAAAACATCAGGTACAACATTTATACAAACATCTTTACTGTGACTTTCCTTAATGGATGCATAATAATGCCTGTTTATTCCATGTGCATTGTTTATTTCATCCCCAAAAGAGCTAAAAGAGAAAAACAGGAAAATCTCCCTTTCTATCAGTGCTTTGCTTTTGTGTGAATGAGAAAATGGTTTTTTAGTTTCGTTTCTGAGTGTGACACAGCGGGGAGCGGGGCCCCTCGGAGGGGCTTATTTACACTCACCAGCTCATTTCTTTAACCTGCTGAGTGGTACAATGTCAAGTGTTTGTATGGAGGGAAATGTTATTGGGCAACCCTTTTGAAATAAAAAATAACAAAATGGTATAAAGGGGATACCTTTATTGGCTAACTAATATAATCATAGCAAGCTTTCAGAACATTTTAGTTCCTTTTTCAAGCTGATTACAATGAAGCTGTGGTGCTCTCTGGTATATATACAACATTTAGCTCATAGATCAAATGACCAACAAAAAGGAATATCAAACTGTGTGTGAGGTGTCAAAGTCATTTACGAGGGGATCTGCAAGAGATAGACAGATAAGGTACAAGATAATGTGGGTCAACTAGATTGTAAATCAGGGCTGAATTATTGGAGTGTAGAATCAAAGTTAGCCAATAAAGGTATCACCTTTATACCATTTTGTTATTTTTTATTTCAAAAGGGTTGCCCAATAACATTTTTACTGGCTAACACGGTACAGCAACTTTACCTGCAATTACTATGGAGGGAAATGAAATGATTTCAGATATATTTGTGTGTATGTATATGTGTGTACGGGTTACTCCTTTATTGACAGAATGAACAAACATGGCCAGTAAGGATCATTTATTTGCACTCTACGATTCACTACAGAGATCTCCCCACACCCCATAAATATAGCACTTAAATAACGTACAGGCAAGTTTCATTGATAAAAGTGACCCTGGTGATAGAGGCACATGAGTAATAAGTAAAGGAATTGACAAGTAGAATGTTGTATGTCACAAACTCCTTCCCAGGGCCCAGTGAGTTTCTTTTCTGCTTTAGGAAGAAGGAAACCAAAACAAGCTGGAAGATCCTATAAAAGCTGCAGAGAAGGAAGGCTGAGACAGCTGAGACAGAGAGCAGCACTCACTGACGGAGAACAACAGCAAGAACGGGTGAGTAGGGACTGGAGGGTTGCCCCCTAGTCCTTATATTCTTCTCCACCACCCGCTGATTCCACCCTATTCTTTCTATGTCAACTTTATACATTGTAAGATTACACAGCGTATTGTGTAGCTCTTTATACATATATATATTTTCACACTTTTACTTCCTGACTTTTCTTCAACAACACACCTTATTATTTCTGTTTCCTCCCCCTATTCCCCCTTCCTTCCATTCGTCTTTCATTTGCAGCTCTTCTTTCTCAGCTTTCTCCACTCTTTTCCCACCTTCTACATCCGCTTGCTCCCTATAATCTTATAATGTCATAACATTTTGTAGGTAAGTAGGTTTAGTGGTCCATAGATGAAACAAGAACTACACTCAGTTGTCTGTATGTAGAAAGATTTATTTGTCTTCCTCCACCCTTAGATGGAGCTGCATGACTACCAGTGGGAGGTGATTGCCCCAGCTTTGGAGGGCAAGAATATTATAATTTGGCTTCCAACTGGAGCTGGCAAGACAAGGGCAGCAGTGTATGTGGCAATGAGGCACCTGGAGATGAAGCGCAATGCAAAAGTAGCTCTCATAGTTAACAAGGTGGGTTAATAAGAGATTTGGTGGCTGTAAAGGGTTATTTATTTAATATAATATTTAATATATAATTTAATATATATTATTTAAGTCTGAATGACAAAAACAAAATTAAGGTTTTTTTACTATAAAATCCGAATTATCAGTGAAAAAAACCCACTAATTTTTAGAGGTTTATTATACCCTGAGTATCAAAAAAGTCGAAATCCAAAATTCCAAACTCCAGAGCTGTCGAGGTTGCATATAAGTCAATGCGAAAGGTCCCAAAGATATCCTGATCTGTGCTGGGTTTTGTGTTTTAATCAGATTTTGTGTGGCTGGAAAATCAGGAAAAATTAGTCATTTCATTTGGTTTTCACAAAATTTTTTAAAGTTTTTTCCCACACTGAAATTTTTTGGGAAAATGTATTGATAAATAAGGGGGGAAAACCCTGAGCACATTTGATCCGAGTATATTTCAGACAATAATGATTTTGATGAATAACCCCCTAAATGATGGAGGGGGCTGCTCTTCCTCATTATAAACTCATCACAAGCATATGTTGGTGAAGAATCTTTGAACATGCAAGGCTGTATGTATGTATACGTCAGGCTATCATGATTATCAGTGTAAACTGAGCTTTTATTGTATGAAATAATGATGTTTGTGTTGAGGTTAGCGTGAAGATGACATCAAGGATGATGTAATGTAAGTTGGAAAGTGCCAGCCAAAATGTCCAATCAAACTATCAGTTCCATGTACTGTAAACAATGCAAAGAACAGACGTGTTGCTCCTCTCACTTCCATTGAAGCTTTGTGTCTCCTTGAACAGGTCCATCTTGTAGATCAGCACTACAGCAATGAGTTCCATCCCCATCTCAAAGACAAGTACAAGGTTGTTGCCATCAGCGGGGACACCGAGCACAAGTGTTTCATTGCGGAACTGGTGCAGAATAATGATGTCATCATCTGTACGGCCCAAATTTTGCAGAATGCGCTGAGCAGTGCCAGCAAGGAGATGCATATAGAGCTGACAGGTGGGCCTGCGAGTAAAGGTAGCTGCATGATATGTAGAAACCCCTTAAGTAATTAGCTTATATCTGAATAACTCACTTGTTAGAAGAAAGAATTCCTTACCAAGAGTTTGCTGAAGTTTTAGTAACCCAGCGTAACCAATCAGATGTTTGCTTTCAACCAGAAGACCAAAAATGTGACCTCATGATTGGCTGCTATGGGTGACTAGCATGGATGGACAATTTGCACCAGTTGGGCCATTAACATCTTGGTTCTGTGCAGCTTTGCAGAATGTTTCTCTCTCTCTCTCTCAGATTTAACCCTGCTGATCATTGATGAGTGTCACCATACGCACAAAGATGGAGTATACAATAAACTAATGGAAGGTTACCTTGAGAGGAAGATTACTCAGAATGGAGAATTGCCTCAGATCCTGGGACTCACCGCTTCCCCTGGAACAGGGCGAGCCATCTCCTTTGAAAAAGCTGAAGAGCACATATTACAGGTGATATCTACATGGCTTTCATTCTAACAAGGGGGATCCTGATATATGGGCCAGATAACCAAAACCCTAGAATGTTGTAAATATACCAAATGCTACTTAAGGCTAATTAAATTTAGTGTAATGTTTTTCCAGATCTGTGCTAACCTTGACACTTGGAGAATAATGTCAGCAAAAGTCCATCGTGAGGACCTAGAAGCCAAAGCCAAACAACCCAATAAGCAATATGATCTTGTAACAGAAAGGCCTAGGGTAATAATACTCTTCATCATATAGGGCAAGCTCCCTAGTCTTGGGCCTCAGTGTGACCACAATTTATTTTTCAACCTAGGACCCC
This sequence comes from Xenopus borealis, assembly GCA_024363595.1. Taxonomy (NCBI): domain Eukaryota; kingdom Metazoa; phylum Chordata; class Amphibia; order Anura; family Pipidae; genus Xenopus; species Xenopus borealis. The sequence continues at coordinate 220,837 of JAMBMQ010000035.1, read as the reverse complement.
TTTGGAGACAAGCTGAAGGAGCTCATGAAAACCATCCACGAGTATCTGGGTACAGAACAGTTCTGTGAAAGTGACTTTGGCACTCAGATGTATGAGCAGAAAGTGGTTGAACTGGAGAAAGGAGGTGAAAATAACATAAAAATCCAGCACCCTTGGCTAATATTTACATGCATGGTACATGTGTAGTCCAAATGCATTTGTTCTCCTTGTTCAAGTCAGGTTTGTTATGAAGTCATAGGCCATAAGAACCCTTCTGTGAATTATCTTCTATGTATATATAAATATGGTTAATAGTTATATATAATAGGTTTGCCAGGATTACAAAGGTCTTGTGCCAGAATTGCCACACAATGTCAATATTGTCTCCAATTTATAGCACCACCCAAAGAGTGTCATTATGTGAATAAACTACGATAAATGTATGTCGGCTATTAACACTGGTCAAATTTGCCTGTGGGCAGTAACCCATAGCAAACAATCAATGATTTGGCTTTTATTCAGCCAGCTGCAGGTAAAACAAAGAATTCAACTTATTTGATTGATTTTCATGGGTTACTGCCCAAGTTCAAATTTGACCATTGTTGATAAATGACCCCCGTTGAGTCCACTGGGGAAGAATCATTGTTAATAATTCATGTCATGTTAAAGTAATTGTGGAGCAAGAAACGTTGCATCTTGTTTATGACTGGATGCCATTGTTCATTCTGCTTTAATAACACCATTGCAACTTAATCAGCGATTGGTAAGTGTGCAAAAAGCACTGTAACTATACTGCTATGGGATTTCAGGGGCTGTGGAGGCCAACAGAATGAAGAGGACCTGTGCCTTGCACTTACGCAAGTACAACGATTCCCTACTCGTACATGACACGGTTAGAATGAAGGACGCATATGAACTCTTGGATGACTTCTACCAGAAAGAGAAAGAGGTTAGAAAACAAAACGACCCAACTGATGCCTTCCTCATCCAGTTATTTGACGGTACGAAAATATGGCTAATTTCAAAACTAAGCAACCTTGGTGTATTCGCAACCTTCTTTCTGTAACTTCTGAATTTCCTAAATGTAGGTAACCGAGCAAGGTTGTTGGAGCTAGCACAAGACGTAAGATTTGAGAACCCCAAGCTAAAAAAGCTAGAAGAAATACTGAAAGATCAATTCCAGTTCTCCTTGGGGTCTCGTGGGATCATCTTTACTCGCACACGGCAGAGCACTTACTCTCTGCACAAATGGATTTCTAACAAAGATTCTTTCCAGATCATGGGGGTAAAAACAGCACCTTTGACTGGAGCAGGGTACAGCAACCAGAGCAAGCACATGACACAGGTACAAAACTGTGGACAGCTAGGGTTGGAATGACGAAGCTTTGATTATAACTGATGCTATCCCTAAGGACCACTAATAAGGTTATATTTTACAGGGTATTCATGGATCTTGTTAATTATGATGTTTATAGTCATCACGACTCCAATTTTATGGAGATAATAAATGTAAACATACTTTGGCTGATTAAAAAATTTATTTCCTCCTATTAGAACGAACAACGGGAAACTATTGAGATGTTTCGCAAAGGGCAGCTCAACCTGCTTATCTCCACTAGTGTTGCCGAAGAGGGTCTCGATATCCCACAGTGCAACATCGTTGTGCGTTATGGGCTAATGACCAATGAGATTGCCATGGTTCAGGTAAAAAAAATGGGATTAAACCAAGGTTTTTGTGCCAAGGAACATTATCAGATTACATTGTCATCAAATGTTTTTTGTGGTCTTCATATTAAATGTTAGATATTTTTAAGGCAAGAAAACACTAAGGTAAAACATTTTAGTAGTTGAAGCTGCTTCTGTTGACTATATAAGGAATTTACTGTGGGTTCAAGAATCATGAAGAATGCAATATCCATCAGAAAATAAGCATTTAATGTGTTGTATTGTGCTTTTCTCATTACTTCAAGGCCAGGGGCAGAGCAAGGCATGAGGACAGCTGCTATTCTTTTCTGGCAAAAGTAGGCGGAAAAGAGATTCGTAGAGAAGAAACCAATGAGACTCTTGAGGGACTAATGAAACGGGCCATCGAGGCTGTACAAAGTATGCCAGAACAGGAGTATGAGAAGAAGGTGCGTAGTGGAACAACAGAGAACATCTTAAATATTTAAAAAATACACTTGTATCCCAGGGTGGCCAAATCCATCTGTCTGTTCTGCTAGAATTAATTCCAGAGGCATTCTCTCCAGCGACATCAACTTAGGTTAGGTACTGACAAAGAACCATGTATATAGTAATATCAAGTACTTACTTACTTAGATCAAGTGCCACTGGTTTTATGTATGAAGTGCAGGAGAGTTTGATAAAGTAATGGCACATGCCAGCCATGACTTATATTATACCCTTATTAGTTACTGACATGGGACATGGATAAAGTGATGTGATGTACACTTAACTAAGGTACTAACTAATAAGGTGTAGTAAGAATTGGATTAAACTGTATGAGATGCATGGTAACAAAACAGGACAGTCTACTGTCTATCCAAGAGCCATATTATAGAAGGTAAAGAATATATTAAGATGATGAGGTGAACATCAGTGTAAGAGCTAAATAAGTCTCTTCCCTGAACTCCAGTTTAACCCCAATGCTGTATATATACTGCCATACAGATAAAAGAGCTGCAGGAGAAGTCAATTATTGCACGCAAAGTTCAGCAAGCAAAGAGAGATCAAAAACGCAATACATTCTACCCTGAGCAAGTGCGCTTCTACTGTAGGTGCTGTAGTCAAGCTGTTGCACATGGAGATGATTTTCGTACAATTGAAGGCACCCATTATATAAACATCAACACTGATTTCCGGTGAGTAATTTTGGTACGTCACATATGGTTGCTAAAAGAAACGTGCTCATCGTGTGGGGCTGATGTAGTATTTGGGGCTGATGTAGTATTTGGGGCTGATGTAGTATTTGGGGCTGATGTAGTATTTGGGGCTGATGTAGTATTTGGGGCTGATGTAGTATTTGGGGCTGATGTAGTATTTGGGGCTGATGTAGTGTTTGGGACAACAGGTTTCTTCGTTACACAGAAAACATTGTGTGTCGGGTTGTTGTGAATTATTAGACTTGGAGCAAATATAGCTCTTTGGTTTTATGTTTTATGTTTTACCTTAAAGACACACTTTAAGGTGAGCAGGTTTTAAAGCGAGGAGATCTTAAAAAGAAAGGTCTTTATTTAATTAATAAAGGCCTTTATTTAACTCTTTCAGGAGTACTGACTTAAGATGACTGCCCACAGACCAAGTTGGCAGTTTATTGGCCAGTGTATGTGGCCCTCCAACAGGCTTCCCCGATCGATATCTGGCCGAAAATCGTCCAGATGTTGATTGCGTAGGGCTAAAAATCCTGTTAGATTGCAGACAGCGTCTGTGTGTTGATGCGGTCCCTTGATCCAACGCCCATACTCCTGCATTATGATCCGATCGTTGGGCCCTAGGGTCCATGAGCAGATCAGTCCAATATCGCCCACCTCAATGTGGGCATATTGGGGAGAGATCCACACCAAACGAGTGGATCTCTCTGTGTGTGACCCCCTTTATGCTCACCCAGAAAATACAGAAGGGTAAAGAAACACTGCTTTTAATTAAAAATACAATTACAACTAGCTGTAAAACCACTGAATACTTTTAATAGATAATGCATATTTTCTTAGAATTACATTTTCTTTCTTTACGTAAAAGTTATTGGATTGAGAACCTCTTAAATGTCCAACAGAGCAAGTATTGATTTGTAGTTTCAACTCGGCATAAGTGCTACTCATTAAACAAACGTAATAATAAGGTAAGACGATCAGGGGGGGTTCAGGTTGTGGGACTGAAGATGAAAGTAAAGAGGTTTTGCTAAGGTAACAAGTGGCAGAGGCCCAAGGAGACACCTGAAGAGGCACAGATGAAAACAAAAAATGCCTTGTTTGGCACATACCCAAACCACACACAATGGTTTCCCAGGAAAAGCAAATGAAAGATCAGCTTTTATTTCCTCTTTGTAACAGTATTTACTATGAAGTCTGCTCTCCGCCTATTGATTTTGGAAAAAAGATGGTGGACTGGACTCCAGGAGGAAAGATCAGATGCCACTGTGGACAGGTAGGATGTTTTACAGCTTAATGAGACATTAATGTCAGCATGCATTTTGTACGTAGCACTATGTTCAGCCATGGTACATGTTACTAAACTACTCCTGGGATATGCAAAACTCAACTGTACTCTACTGTTGCTTTTCCTCCTCCTGTTCTGCTTTGCATATTTAAGGTTGATGTTTATTATCACTGATAATTGAAAAAATACCAAGAGATGCGGAGATCACCATATCATTGCAGCTCTTAGTGGAGACCACTGAACAAAATGATGTTGAAGAGGTGGAAGACTATCTCAACTGTGTCTTACAATGATTCTGATAGTGTTTTATTTCATTTAAGAGAGAAAGAGAGACTGGTCAGACATTTTAAATGTCTATATGCTTTTATTTATAAGGTTAATGGAAATAAATGATAAAGCAGGGCATCTATTTTTAGTTTCAGTGTAAGGCTGAGACTTTATCTGGGAGTACCCTCCATCAGATTCTCAGGGCCATGGAGCAAATTCAACTTTTTTACCACTTGTGTGATCTCCAGTTGGGCAGGCGTTTTCCTGTTTATAGGCTTCCCTGATGATCTTATTGACCCAGCTGGTGCAACTGCGGGTCAGACAATTAGCACTCACAAATGAGAATGATGAAAATACATTAAACTTCTGAAATTCCTCCCACTGATTGGTAACCGTCTACCTTCACGTAACTTTCCTACAGGATTGGGGCTTTGAAATGATCTACAAACATGTGAATTTTCCTGCTGTCTCTGTCAAGAACTTTGTGGTTGAAACACCAGAGAGCAAGAAACTCTACAGCCGGTGGAAGGAGGTTCCATTCCCAGTGGACGAGTTAAACTATGTTCAGTATGTGACGATGTATCCTGAACTCTTTGTTAATTTAGAGGACTAAGAACGCGTTGTTCTTTCAAACACCTTTTTCCTTCTTTTTGCACTTTTTGGTGGGGACTTCTCCTTCTATTACCAGGATTTGTGTTGAGGCCACAAAATATTAGGGCAAGCTGCTGCCCAGCCTCTTTCTGAGGAGCACTGGGGGGGGGGGGGGGGGGGGATGTCCGCTGGAGCTAGGACTGCACGGCCAGGCACTAGGACCGCACAGCCTAGGGGAACCAGCACAGGAAATCTGGCCCTGACTATTATTATTAATAACACATTACAAATGGTACAAGAGGACCATATTCTTTAGAGCTTACAATCTAAAGGTGAAGGCGTACGAGACACAATGTATAGGGATGGGCAAGATCAGGAGTCAGCAAAATGAAATAAGCAACAAAGAGTATTGCATTTAGCAGTTGGAAGTACTATATAATATATACCGAAGGATTCAACAAGAGATTGATCCAACAACATGCCCTATCAGATATGGAAGGATGGGTAGCCCTGGGCAAAAAGACTGGGAGAATCAATTAAACTGAATGAAATACCTGTTGGCTCACACAAGACATAACGGACGTTATCAATGAATTATAGATATACGGTGAACACTGGAAGAAAGGAGGAAAAAATGGACAGGTTGAGGAGAAGAATAATTTCCATATGTTGATTCCATGTTATAAAGTAGGCAGAGAATTGTTCTGGTAATCTAGATTGTTATAGAGATGTTTTATGTCTGTAATAGAGCTTCCTTCTCTCATTAAACAACTTGGACTTGAACGTGGCATGTATTTACCATTGTAATCTTCAATTTAAATGCATTATGAGGCATTGTCATTATTTATACTTTTTTTTATTGCTAACCGCTGTCTGTCACATTGTCATGTAAGACACTGACCTTTATCTAACAAATTCAAGTATTTTAGTCAGATGTCAGACTGATTATTTCACGCTGGTTCCTGAACAATCTCCCACCAGCGATCCTGTATTATTTTTACAATATATTGTACTCTCCCAGTGTATCACATGAGAAGTGCAAAGCCCAGTCAGTCTCCCATTACTACACTTTTTTTGAGCGCTCTTCTGAAAGAGAGAAAACAGCCCTAAACTAAAGCTGGCCATAGACGTAAAGATTTTTGAAAGATCCAATAGTTATCGTGAGACCACGATTGTCTCAAAACGATCATTTAAATGCCTGATGTGTCCAACTAAAAAGACCATTTCAGGTGATATTGCAGCAAAACTGAAGGATCGCAGCTTGCTCGGCCCTGCAAACATAGGTAGATTGTATGGGGACTGATGAAGATTTTCTAACCTGGCCGATCAATCATCAGACCGATGTCGGACGAAAAATCGTAAGATGTTCGATCGTTTGTATCCCACTAACCACACGATAATTTGTGAGATTGGTCGGACTTCCCTAAGATCGGTCATTCGGCAGGGAAATATCATTGCGTCTATGGGGAGCTTAAGAACTCAAAAAGATATTTGTTTCTGTTAAATCTCATTGTTTTCTTTGAAAAACATTTGGAAATGACACTGTCACGGTCGGCACCCTAAACTCAGAACCAGTGTCAAGCACCCTGGTCTCGGCTCGTGCTTCTGCCTATAACAGCCGCCTTTCACCTCGGGAGGAGCCCTTGGCTAATCGGATGCCGCCAGGTCTTAAAACGAGAAGTGCAAGACAAAAGGTTCTGAGCAGGCAAAGGGGCACGACTGTAGATAGTGTCTTTTAAGGCCGATGGTCACAGTACAGATGGAATAGGCAAATTCAAGGTCAAACTGGCAGGGTCGTGGCAGGCAGATAACTAGGATCGTCAGGCAGGCAGGGGTCAAAACCGGGAATCAATCAGAAGGATGAGGCAGAATCAGTAGTCAAAAACAGGCACCGGTCAGGATACAGATAATCAGAATAGTCAAAAGCCAGGCAGGGTCAAAACAGGAATCAGGAACAAACAGGAAGCTAAATAGCACAGATACAGGCACCAGGAACAAAACCTATCACGGGCAACTACACATTAGAAAATGCCCCTTTAAATACATTCAAATTTGGCGCCTTTGCGCAATGATGTCACCACGCAGCGCGACCAGGAGCATAAACCCGGAAGTAGCGCGGCGCGCGCGCCATAGAAGAACCGGCAGCGAAGGAGGTAGATCAGCGTGGCGGGCGTCCCCGCTGAGAGCGCGGCGGGCGTCCCCGCCGGCCCCCTAGACCACCAGGGTGAGTCATGACAGACACATTCTTAATTGCCATGCATTTCATTACCCAATGTATATTTGTTTTTCCAATTGCCATTGACTAACCATCAACTGCCAGAGAAACACGGGTCAAAAAGCATTGTTCACTCATTTCTGTGCCTGATGTCAGTAAAACTTAGATACTTTGAAGCACTTTGGGCTACAAACGATCGACAATCAGGGAACAAATTTGGTGACATGGAGCAGAAGAAACTTTGGGGATAAAACATTAAAGCAAATCCAGATACTAAGTCAAGTAGGAAGACGAGACTATGTGAGATAATGTCTGTTTTTTCAGTAAAGTATATACACAATCAATTTACCTTTACAGTTCCTCACTAGAGGGCAGCAAGTGATGAAGAAAAAAATCTTCCAGGGTCAAGATGTGCACATTCCTTATATACACATGTAAATGATGCAGAATATGTGCATAACAAGCCCTACATGACACTTTCTAACCAATAAATGGGCTGCCCTCTCCAGAGCCACTATAGTCTCCTGTGTAATGTTGCTATACGGTTATACATGGTTTGTAGGGTACTGCATAATCATTATCTAAAAGGAAAAACAGAAGAGAGCCTGGAAATGTTGGGTTCATAGGCCCAATTTATGTCAACAGCTGAAAGTCAAGATATTCCACTGCCCATCTGATTCCTTGTACCTATGTCTCTAGCTCTTATAACATTACTAAATTTTATGGGGCATTTTATTGCAATCACTGCGCTTCTCACTGAGCCTGATGCCCTTCAGTTTTGGCTCATGACCTCTAATTTATCCACTTTCCCCAGCATGGAACACTCTTGCCTTTTGTCCCCCGCCAATTATTTAGAAGGCGTTGCATTTTGGGAATGAATGTAATTGCAATAATAAAGTGGCAAGAGGTTTATTCTGCCCTGTGTCTGCTGACAAAAGCTGCTCCCCACAGGATTCCTTTCTGACAGTTTAGTTGAGAAGGCAATCAACAAACTGTCTCCAGACCAGGCAAAAATTCCCAGCTTTGCTTCTGATTTTTGTGCGATTCGATTTCAGATTACCGTAGTCTATTTTCAGATGCTTATGAGGCATCTCCGCCAAGAACAGCAAAAGTGAGATGACAGCAAATCCCAGGTCACCTTTACAATTTGGGACTTTCACAAAGAAACGTGTGTGACACTTTCCCTCCTTGGAGAAGGAACAAAGTGGAGTTGTTGCATGTAACAATCACAGTTTAATGGTTGCGGTAACTATGCAACTGCCCGAGTTCACATGTGACAATATCTAGGCTTGGTAACATATAAGTATAACATATGGTGTTGAAACATATAAGAGTGATTCATGCCCCATATGCCCAAAGCATCATAGGGATTAGCACAGCACATAGATAAACCCAAACAGGATTTGTCCCTAAATGAATCTGTAGTTTAATTATTCCAAATCCAAACTGACATCTGTAGGTAAACAGGGTCTTATAAATAAATGGTAGCAAAGAATATATCCCTGCTGGGCTGCACCTTAATAAAGAATCACTATCTTAGCCAGTCATCATCTGTTGTGTACAGTAAATCCATCCTAGTAATTATGCTCATTCTATTCTAATTAAAGGTTTATGAACCCTTGGAACCAAGATAGCAAAGCAAAATACCAACTGGAATGTAATTAGTATGTAAAGTAATGGAGCAGACTGAGAAACTCCAGAAAGACTAATGGCCCAAGAGTTGGAAACCCCCTTATATTTATTGTTACCAAAATAATCTACTCATATATACAAAATAATCACTATAAAATAGTCAGGCAGCAGAGCACACAGATTATATTATTCATGTTCTAGAAAGACTCAGACCCCTAATTTGTTATTTTTAACCTATGGTCTTAAACATTTAGCACTCTTTTAGCTGGCCTGAATCGTAAAATTTGGTTATTTAAGGGTGAGCCTACATTCAAATATAATTAAATAAGGTGTCCAGAAAAGTAGTGACTGTGATATGTATAAAGCACCATTGATAGGATGAAGCCCATGGTGTAATTCTCTAACCATACACAGGAAGGCAATGTGTAACAATTTAGATAAACCAACCCAAGTTGGAGAATTATCATTCCCTCTCCTATCAAACAAATACAGGGAAGATACTCCTGATTCTTTGGCCAGAATTCAATATAAGACTCTAAATGATGTGTTTCTACTGCTCTAGAGTCCAGCGGAGTTGACTTTTACACCATTGCAGCCGGTACTTTGTATTATCTATGTTTATATCAGATTTTGCCCTTTCTTATTGCAGTTTTTCTGTGGAAGAGAAATCCATTACATATCAAGGTGTCCAATCAGGTAAGTGCCTGAGGTCCCTTTTTAGTAAATGCTTTGTTTCCATCCTTCAGTCAACAATTTACAAGAATAACGCATCAAAACACGCCACTGAGCTCAAGTTTTGACGTGAATCACACCCACAATTAAGATGAAAATGGAAGGTCGACAAAAGAAAAAAAACAGCATCTGATTCTTTAGGCACAAGTCTCTTTATGTATTGATAGAGACCACAGTTGGAACCCTACGTCAAGTACTTGCATGAGTTTCTAAACAAGACATGGAACTGGTGCACTGGCACCAAGTACAAATAGAGAGGTGCAAGTGCAAGGATGGCTACTATGTTTGGTAATGGCGGAGCTCAATCGGAGAACATCGCTCTAGCTCCTGGTGGCACCCCAATCTCTCCCTACTGGCCAACATATAACGGTACCTTCAGAGATCAGATGAAGTGCCCAGACTTGGGTCATGAAACGAGTTAGAGGTGTCCATAACCCCCCCATGTAATCCCTGCAAGCATTCAAATAAAGCTGAATAATTTTGATGATTTAAACATCGGACTCCTGAAGTTTCTGAATATGCGCACGATCGTGTGAAGGTACCGTTGCAAGTGCAAGGTCTGTGGAAAAGTACCTTTTCATTAATACATGCACTGTCTCCATGTTTGCTAAGTTAACCCTTTTGGTTTTCTTTAGTCCTAGTAATAACTTGCTACTACATAGCATCCCCCATCTGCAGGCACCCTTGAGCTTGTCTAATGACCTTCATTTTCATAAAACTTGAGAGGTGAAAATATTCTTTTGCTCCATTCACATACACTGAATCTTTTGCGTCTTTGTCCTGTGCTACAATCAGATCAGGAGCTGAGATAAAGGGATGTAAATCTCACTCTTTGCCGGCGCCATGGATGCACATTTGCATCTGAAAGGGTCAATCAAAAAGCAGAGATTGAGAATGCACTGATTGCAATCACAGTCTAACGAGGCTTGTGATGGGATGATGCCAGTGTCTTGCAGGTGCTCCAATAGTACTCGACAAAAGTGACCTAATTATTCACCTCTTTGTACATAAACACTCCCAGCTTCAATTGGACCATGCTGATGAGCTTGCATGTGGTCTTCTTTACAGATATTTTATTTAATCATTTCAGTGGCATTGTTCATCATATCACTTGGTTCCAGGGAGAACCCTCAGAGAGCAAATCAAAGAAAGAAATGTCAAGCAGTAAAATATGAACATGAATTGGTTCTGCTACAAAGTCCACCAACAACTGATTGTGCCTAATATCACAGTAACCTCACAAGCATTAATTGTCACCCCTGTGGATAGTTACAATTAGATTATTGGTAGAGTTTATATTCCGAGGACCAGTTGAACTGAAAAAGCTGCTCGGATGAGTAGTAAGATGTCTTCAATGGTTCAGTTGCTCTAGATTTACTTCAGCTAGATATGTCCTTACCATATGGATCTGTGTGCCATACACATACACTGGTGTCTCAGCAGCAGCATTTCAACAATATGAGTTTTCATTTTACATCTCAGAGCTTCTACCCTCCACCTCTCAAATACACCCTTGTATTATACATATATATAAGTACTGGGGGAAAGACATTAGTGGTGTTTCTCATACAATTTCAGTGTCTATGTCGATGCATTGCTATTATTCAATATCCTCCATTCTCCCATATGAATGATGTTAACACACAATATCATTTTATTATCTATTATTATGCAAGGTTCTAGGAGGGAGTAGAATAGAAAGTATTTTTTATGGCTAGTGGGGGTTGGAAAGGGATGGCAACATTTGGATGATATATCTCCTATGTTTCCCCTACCATCTAGTACTTTGCAGAACAAGAGTTGTACAAGAGAAGCCAGCAGTGGGGGGTTACCCTAAAGACAACACAGGCCCCTGGTTTCAGAGCTGAGTGGATTAGTGGAGAGGCGCCAAGGGCCTTTGCCAAACCTAATTTGCTCCTGGTGTGTTAATGATTGCATTTGGCACAGTTTTTTGGGGTAGAAAGAGAGAGGTACACATGGATCCTCTCCAGAAATAGAACTATACACCCACAGACAAAATTCTCAGCTGTGACTCCTTTCCACAACACCCCCTGAAACTACCTACCATCCAGGCCCGGACTGGCCATTTGTGGGGCTGCTATAAGGTCCCATAGAAAGTCAGTATTTAGTGGGCTGGTGGGGGCTGTTTGGGCCTCTATGTGAGCTGATGGGCCTCTTGTGTACCTGAAATGCCAGGGCCTATTTTAATTCTCAGTCCAGCCCTGCTACCATCCCCCTACCTCTGCCATTGGACGTCATGATGGAGCAGACCCAGACCAGTGACACCTACTGCCCATCTCAGTAGTTACACCACTGATCTTCTTCTCATCTGATGCCCCATCCACCAACCATGAGAGTGGACTGGCACATCATTTTCAATGGAAAACAGGAATAACCGGCACACATGACTCCATGCAAGTAGGGTAAAACCATATGTGTTTATTGAAGTGTAACATTTTGGCATGGAGTCTTGTGTGTCAGCAATTCCTGTTTTCCACTGAATTTGGATGTAGCCGTTCCCTGTTATGGTGCACCAGACCAGACCAGAGTCAGGGTGTGCTGGTGGGTTATTTACTGGCAGATCATTTTCCCAGTTTGGACGGACTGGTATTGCAGAATAGTCTGTTGAATCTGACCCCGAGGTGCCATACATGTACAAGTTCTCAGACCTATTTTTGCCAAATATTCCCGACAAAGCACAGGTGAATGGATTTTCCATTTCTAAGGGGGCCACTTATATTTGATGAAACCCCACCAGGCAGTGGGAGTGGTCTGGCCAACTGGGAAAGAATTCTGTGCAATCAATTATCACATTCCTGTTCCATCTGTTACAGACATTAGTAAAAAGGAATAAAGGAGATGTGACTATAATGTGTTGTATTTGGATCTGTTGCTTTAAACGTGAGCTCACTGAAGGGGAAACAAGATAGGAATACTTCATGCCTCCCACACATTAGGTCTCCTACACACGGGCGTTTTTGACCTGCGCTCCCCTGCGTTGTGTTTGGCTGCGTTCAGCCGCAGGGGAGCGCAGGTCTAGACGCACCTCATTTTGTTCAATGAGGTTGTACCCACGAGACGCGTGTAAGCGCCGAACGCAGATTCAGATGCAACATGCTGCATTTTTTCTGCGTTCAGCGCCTACATGCGTTCGTGTGAGTACAGCCGCATTGAAAATAATTGAGTGCGTCTATACCTGCGCTCCCCTGCGTTTGAACGCAGCAAAACGCAACGCAGGTAAAAACGCCCGTGTGTAGGAGCCCTTACACAAGTCTGTCTGCCAAGGTGAGACACTGGCTAAAATGTAGGTCCTTGTAGAGCAAGTTTGTAACCTTTCTCAATGTCAGCAGTGTCGTTGCAGAGCTAAATACGGCTCCTCCATAGGACTACTGGGGGTACCTGGCAAAAGCAGGGGGCTGGCCAGATAAAATGGAAGCAGAATAGACTTTTCCAGTAGCTCATGGAAGTCTGTTCATCACCTTCAGTTTGTGCAGGTAAAGTGCAGGAATTGCTCTTGGATCTATTTCAAAACAATTACGCTGAACTCTTCCAGACTGATCCATAGCGGATGGAATAGGGGTAGAGCCAATTCCCTCTAAAATACACCTTCACGTTACCCATTGGACTGTTACACAGAAGTAGAACATTTGAGAACTTGTTTTTGTTATTCAATCTTTATGGATGGATTTTTGCATAAACACTTTTACACGATTACCCGGTTGCTAAGATACCTGACCCTAACAACCAAGTAGTTGTTTGAGGGTTTGTTTACAAGAATACCAGCAAGAAGGAGCTGTTTTTCAGTTTCCTTAAATTGTATATTATTTTCTGCCCTCCTGTGTGTTTTTCTTTGGAAATATGTATGTCAATAAATGGGCGAGTTTTACGCATGACAGCTTGGGAGTTGTATGAGAATTCTGCTGATATCTGGAATTATGTGATTTGCACTTGAGTCACATACATAACACATAACACACAACTGCAACATGTCCCCAGACAATTCCTTTATACAGCCTGCAGCTATTAACCCTTATGGGAAAGGCACCACTACCCACACTATATACCACATAAAACTAAAGGTGGCCATGCACAGGCAGATAAAAGCTGCTGACAGACTGAGTCTGCCCATGTATGGGGCCCTCCGACGGGCTACTCCGATCGATATCTGGCCAAAAGTCGGGCAGGATTAAATATCCACCATCTGTTCGTTGATGCAGTCCCGTGATCCAAACGCCCGTATACCCTGCGTTGTGATCCGATCGTTGGGCCCATGATCGGATCAGCTCGATATCGCCCACCTCAAGGTCGGCATATCGGGGAGAGATCCGCTCGTTTGGCGACATCGCTGTAACGGTTACTCACCCTGGTGGTCTAGTGGTGCGGTGGGGACTCGCCGCTCCGTTCAGCTGCTCGGCTGCCTCTTAGTGCGCGCCGGCTATTTAAAGGCGCAGGCGCGCTACGTCAGCGCGCAATGGCGGCAAGTTTAAAAAAAATTAAAGGGATATTTAAAGGGGTGGTTGACATTGCTTCCCTGCCCGTCATAGGTTTATTCCTGGTGCCTGTATCTGTGCTTTAAGCTTCTGTCTGTTCCTGATTCCTGTTTTTGACCCTGCCTGACTTTGACTATTCTGAACCTCTGTATCCTGACCCGTGCCTGTTATTTGACTACTGATTTTGCCTCATCCTTCTGATTGATTACCCGGTTTTGACCCTTGCCTGCCTGACGATCCTAGTTATCTGCCTGCCTCGACCCAGCCTGCCTGACTACGATGTTGCCTCATACTGCTGTACCGTGACCTTCGGCCTAACGGACTATCTACTGTCGTGCCCCTTTGCTGGCCAGAACTCCTCGCTCTGTTCCTCTCGATAAGTGCAGGAGGCATCTGAGTATCTGAGGGCTCCACCCGAAGCCAAAGGAGGTCACACTACTGGTGAAGCCGAGCCGAGACCAGGGAACTTGGCATCTGTTCTGGTTTAGGGTGCCGACCGTGACAATCGCCAAACGAGTGGATCTCTCAGTGTACGGCCACCTTTACTGTATTGATAAATGGAGAAGCTATAAAACCTGCTATAAAGATTTTACAAATCTCCTGAAATTGCAGGCACCAATTCTATAACTATACATTTAAGGGATGTGTTATCCAGAAACCCAATATCCAGAAAGCTGAGTTACAGAAAGGCTGTCTTCCATAGACTCCATTTCATCCAATTCTAATCAAAGAAAAGGTGACCATATATGGGCCGATAAAAGCTGCCGACAGACCAAGTCGGCAGCTTATTGGCCCATTTATGGGGCCCTCCGACGGGCTTCACCGAAAGTCGGCCAGAACTTGATCGAGCGGGACAAAAAATCCTGTCGGATTGCGGCCGCATCTGTTCATTGATGCGGTCGGATCTGACCGCCCGTAATGCTTCAATTATGATCCGATTGTTGAGCCCTAGGGCCCACGATCGGATCATCCCGATATTGCCCAACTCAAGGTGGGCATATCAGGGAGAGATCCGGTTGTTTGGTGACGTCACCAAATCTCTGCGTGTATGGCCACCTAAAGGCAATATGTTGCATCTAGTGCTCCAGACAATCATAATCTGAGCATTAGTGACTGTGTTGACTCGAAAAAGAGCAAAGTCTTCCCAGAGTATGATCCGTCTCACCCGAATAACATCTGGATTGTATCAAGATTGCTTCTTATGTAATGTTTTATTTTGTTGTTGTATAAATTGCACAGTTCCACAACTTATCTGCTTCCCCCAGGGCTGGCACAGTTAGGAGAACCCTTCCCAAGCAATTCCCTGTAACCCTCGTAGCACATGGAGCGTGTAGATGTGAAGGTTACGTCTGCCTCCAGGCCTCCCAAAATGTCACAGCTCTGAAATAAATGACATTTCTCCCAGCAGGGTAAACCTATATGTGTAGTTCTTTCTAATAATTACAATTCTCAGAGAATTTAAAACACTGTTCTAAAAGACAAATATTTTAAATATATTAATATTATTTCATCCAGTGGTGAGACCAGCATCACGATTAGAAATAATTTATTGAAATCCATTCCTTGGAGACTGCTTTTTTACTTGGACAAAGTAACTGTGGAGAATTTATCAGATCACCCAAATATATCTGAAAACAATTCCATAAAGACGATGACATGATGAAAATGACTTTGCTCTCAGTTGTTTTCCCGAAAGTGGAAGACATGTGTTTGTAGTAAGGAGGTAACCCAACGACATGACGTCCCAACAAGTTAGACTATTTTAGGGTAATTTCCAATTTTCCACTGGATCAAGAAGGACATTTGGTTGTTTGGAACTGAAAGAAGAAAGGAGAACTACTCTAGAACTACACTAGAACTACTCTAGAACTACACTAGAACTACACTAGAACTACACTAGAACTACTCTAGAACTACACTAGAACTACACTAGAACTACTCTAGAACTACACTAGAACTACACTAGAACTACACTAGAACTACACTAGAACTACTCTAGAACTACACTAGAACTACACTAGAACTACACTAGAACTACACTAGAACTACTCTAGAACTACACTAGAACTACACTAGAACTACACTAGAACTACACTAGAACTACTCTAGAACGACACTAGAACTACTCTAGAACTACACTAGAACTACACTAGAACTACATAAGTCCAGTATAAAGAGACCTTTATTATAACAAGCAAATGAAAGTAGAAGAAATTGCCCAGGCAAAACAAAACAGAGCACAGAACTGTAACTTGTATTTGAGAGAGATCATTTGCAGCCATTGCCTTTTGAAAAATGACTATGTTCTTGCCAGTAAATGTGTAATACCCACTGCTGTAACCCTGGTCTGTCCATTTAAAGGACCAGTAACATCAAAAAATGAAATTGTTTTAAAGTAATGAAAATATAATGCAGTGTTGCCCTGCACTGGTTAAACTGCAGTGTTTGCTTCAGAAACACTACTATAGTTTATATAAACAAGCTGCTGTGTAGCCATTTTTTGCCTTCCTCTGGATCAACTAGCAGTTAGGCAGCTAAAATTAAAAATAAGAAAAAAAAAAAAAAAAGGTTGAACTTGATGGACGCAAGTCTTTTTTTCAGCCTAACTTACTATGTTACTATGGGGGCAGCCATTCAAAGGAGAAAAGGCTCAAGTTACACAGCAGATAAGCTCTGTAGAACATAATGTTATCTGTTATCCATTATTTATCCTGTGCCATATAGCCTTTTTTCAATTTCTACCATTGCTACTTAGCAGCTTGTTTATATGAACTATAGTAGTGTTTCTGAAGCAAACAGATCAGTTTTAACAGGGCAGGGCAACACTACATGATATTTTCTTTACTTTAAAACACTTTAATTTTTTGGTGTTACTGTTCCTTTAAAGCCCCAATCCTTCATAAATTCTTTTCCCTCAATGGTCCACAAACCTCCCACAACTTGACGATTACAGCATCACTCCACACCAACGTTCCTTCACTTTACATCACCACCAGCCCGAAACACATGGGACCCATGCGATGGCTACAGCAGAAAATCTTTGGGTCGCACTCACTGGCTCACACTGCCAGCTTCTAGCCGTCAGTTTATAGAGTTGCAGCTGCCCTGACACTTTCATGATGTCACTGTGAAAGCTGACCCCCCCATCTGAAAGCTCTAAAGAGTCAGAAGAAGAAAGAGGTGAAATGATTCAAAAACTACAACAAATAAATGATGAAGACTAATTGCAAAGATGCTTAGAATTGGCATTCTAGAACATAATAAAAGTTTACTTAAAGGTGAACTTCCCCTTTAAAGGCAAGATTAGCAATTCAAAATACAGACATCAATAAAACCAAACCTCTGAACCCTGTTATGTTTCTTGACTGCTGGGGGTCAGTGACTCCAACAACCAGATAGCAATTTCAGTTGCAGGCTGTGAATTGCGGTTTAGACTGATCCATCTATAACAGGGGTCCCCAACCTTTTTTGCTCGTGAGCCACATTTAAATGTAAAAAAGAGTTGGAGAGCAACACAAGCATTAAAAAGTCCATGGGGATGTCAAATAAGAGCTCTGATTGGCTAATGGTAGCCCCTATATGGACTGGCAGCTACAGGAGAGAATGTTTGGTAGAACACCTGGTTTTTATACAACCAAAACTTGCCTCTAAGCCTGGAATTCAAAAATAATCACCTGCTTTGAGGCCACTGGGAGCAACATCCAAGGGGTCGGAGAGCAACATGTTACTCACCAGCTACTGGTTGGGGATCACTGGTCTATACAGAACTAAACGTCAAGGAAAAAAAGTAATCTTTTAAGATGATGTCTACTACTTTGTTGACATGGAAAGGGTTAATCAGTTGATCCCCCATAAGCCTCAGCAAGTGAGAAAGAGACGTTCACTTGCCTTTATAATTGCCCCATCTATAAAACTCATGCCTGCGTCCTCTGAGACATCAGTCTTTGCAGTCATTTTATATTTAAGGAAAACATGAAAGCAAAAGAGGATTTGAGACAACCTGAACTACGTCCAATACAACTCCCATTAAAATAAACACGGTAAAAACCTAAAACAGGAGCTGCACACACACGAGTTCTGGCAATAGGGGGCACTATTAAAGCTTCTAAATACACTTCTGTACAGTGAATAAGGAGCTTGCAGTTCTCTTATGAAGACTTCACAACTCAACTGTTTTTCATTACTATACAAACTGGGACACTTATTTCTGGTTTTTAAAGGGAAACTGTCATGGGAAAACATGTTTTTTTTTTAAATGCATCAGTTAATAATGTAGGGACCCATAAGTAGCGTGGCCCTTATGGCTTCTTCCCTTGCCCTTACATTAGCTGCCTGCTATTGGACTAAAGTCCAGGTGGCTATAATGTATCCACTTATTGGTTATAGGTAGTGACCACCCCCCCTGCAGTGTAATAAAAGTACTTGCAGGGAGTGGCACTTCCTCTTTGGCCTGCAGCAGAGGAGGAGGGCAGTGCTCCATTGAGCCTGGGTGCCAACCGGGCCCCAGAGGCGCTCTACCCTAAAGGGACAGCACACCTTTAGAGGTACTACTACTAGTATTAAGTCGGGGAACAGGGCCCCGTGAATGAGGAATAGTCAGAGTGAGGATATTCCTGTTATAGCACTCTCTAGGAGAGGTGAGAAAGAGAGGAAAGAGAGAAAGGGCAGCTCAAAGCCCCATCAAGGAGGATAGTAGGGAGTAGCTCTCCCCCAGGCTCTACCTTGCCTGAAGTGAAGGGACCTCAGATATAGGGACTGCAGGAAGAGTATTTAACCCCTGAGTCACCTGAACCTGCTGGTGGGATCCGGACCACATGGGTATTGCTAACCTGGTTGGTGCAACTACAACTCCCATCCTTGTATCCTACCTGAGGGCATAATCTACGCTGTGCCTGTGCTAAGCATTGCTGCTTTTAATACCACTGTCTGTGAGTATATACTACCCTGTGCTGCTATTGTAAATAAACTTGTTCTACTTGTTTGCACAAAGAACCCCTGGCGTCCAACACCTTTATTACACTATATGCAGTATTGAGTTGTAGTTCAACTACCTCACACGTGATTTTCCACATAGTGAAAGCCCTACCTGAGAGTGAAAGAGTCGCGTGTAACCAATGCTCTACCCATGCTAGTTTGGTATGGTTAATTATAGCCAAGAAAGGGTTACAATAGTGCTGCTACAGAAGAATTCTGCACTGAAATCCATTTCTCAAAAGAGCAAACAGATTTTTTTTATATTCAGTTTGAAATCTGACATGGGGCTAGACATATTGTCAATTTCCCAGCTGCCCCTGGTCATGTGACTTGAGCCAGCACTTCAGAAGGGAACTGCTTTCTGGTTGTTTTTCCTACTCAATGTAACTCAATGAAACGCAGTGGGACCTGGATTTTACTATTGAATGTTGTTCTTAGATCTACCAGGCAGCTGTTATCTTGTGTTAGGGAGCTGTTATCTGGTTACCTTCTCATTGTTCTGTTGTTAGGCTGCTGGGTGGGGGTGATATCACTCCAACTTGCAGTACAGCAGTAAAGCGTAATTGAAGTTTATCAGAGCACAAGTCACATGACCAGGGGCAGCTGGGAAACTGACAATATGTCTAGCCTCATGTCAGATTTCAAAATGAAATATAAAAAAAATCTGTTTGCTCTTTTGAGAAATGAATTTCAGTGCAGAATTCTTCTGGAACAGCACTATTAACTGATGCATTTAAAAAAAAAAAAATTCCCATGACAGTATCCCTTTAACGGGGAGTAATATATTGCAACTAATGCACATAAGGACGTTTGGCAACTCCCAACTCTATTCGAGGAACCTAAGGGTGTTTTAAAAACGCTCTGTCTGGCGTAAATACACCACTGAAACCATATGCAATGTTTTTCGTTTTTTTCCCCATCATGCACTTCTCATTGTTCAAATTGAGAATTTGGACGCCATATTTAAAATACGCTGTGTATTTATGCGAAGTGTGGTTTCAAACATGCAGATCCCATAGAGTATAGTCCAAAATTCATCTATAAAGACTCACACATTGTTTATAGGGTTTCCAATTGATGTTTAAAGGTTAATGTTTATTATTTAATCACGTAGCTCCTGGGCAGCCCTGTCTCTCTCTGGTCATATATATATATACTGTATATATATATATTATATTGGCAAAAACACCCTCTTTTTAAAGACAAAAATGTAATCTCCAAGATATTTGGTGCTAAGAATTATTGTAACTGTAATCAGAGGCAAATCTCAGTTGGACCATTATCTACGTTGAGTTGTATTATTATTATTGTTGTTAAAATGGTTTTGAAGTGGCTTTATTTTTATGTTGAGTAAGGGCTGCACATAGTGTGTTATTTTGAAGGCTCTGCTTATGAAATGATAAAACTGACATTTTAATGGAAAACTGCAGACGTCTAAGAAATAGAAAACTTAGGTTGGAGAGAAATAAGGCATCTGGAATTACATTTCTAGAAATGACTTAGACCTACAGAGAAATCTCCTTGAACTGAATACACTTTCACAAAAGAAATATGCTTAGGGCTCATTAAACATTGATTGTGATGGATTGTATGTGATAATGTTAGATATGTTTCTTTATTGAGGTTTACCATAATTATGAACAGGGTGCTACAAGCATCAATTCATGTTTTGGGCTTTTTTGGATGTAGAGCATCTGCCAGTGCTACCTCTAAGAACTGGCTTCTGTTATTGGCACCAGTAAAACCTAAAACCCTTCAAAGGACTGCAGTGAGCTTCATGTGGGATAGCTACACGGATACCAGGTCAGGAAAGCCTTAGGCAATGTGTGCTTGGTACAGGTCCAAATGTAAAATTATTTCTGGAATCCTAAACTCCTGGACAATTATCAAAGGTTGGGATTATTGTTGTAGACATGCCAGAGATGTTCTGAGGAGTCTGCAAAGCAACGATGTGGACGTCCAATCATACAGGCCCCACTGTCCCTTGTGCTCAGAGGTGGAAAAAGTGGTCAATTAACCTTATTCACTTTTAGAAGGTGAAAGTGTCAAGATTTAACAGTATCTCACCCACAATTGGGTTTCACCTATGCCATGCTACTCAATGCCAGGAATAATTTAGCTTGTCTTGGCCCTACTCACAAAAAAAAAATCTTCCCTAGTTCATTATTTGAACAACCCGCCTAGCCAATGTCAACTATTAGGGGAATATACATGAAAAAAAAAACTCAACTTAGTTTTCATTGTAGTGGGCTAATGACAAATAGAAAATACATGAATTATTTGAATAACTAATACTTTGAAACATGGGAGCATTTCAACGTCTTTAAAGCTTTGTGTCCAAGAGAAGTTCAGAACCCTACTTTGGTCCAGAATGTGAGCAACCTCATTGAAGTTTTCTTATTGATTTATTGTTTTCAGCCACTTGCTTTAAGTACTCCCTCCCTCACTTCTACAAAGATCTACTGATGTGTTCCAACTTGCCCATACTCCTTATGGCCTACTCAGTAAACGTACAAGCAACTGCCCATGCTGAAGGCAAGGGTCTAGAGAGAAGAGCAGTAGACCTTTAAGGTGACTATACACTGCCAATTATCTATTGATTGACCTTGTGTCCAGCAGACAAATAGTATAGAAGTAGCAAATACACAAGCTGCTAACTCCCCCAGTGCATCCATCACCATAATCATTATTGAACAGATTACAGGATGGTTGAGGCAAGCCCTTGACCTGGCATGACTAGTCTACACAAAAATGTGTTAGCACTTTATACTGTCAAATGTATTTAGCACAAGCCAGCATTAAATGTATAGATATACTGGCCATTTGAAAGGTTCCTAGAGATAAGCCAAGAAGAAGAGCTACTTAACCTAAATATAGAAATGATTTTAGAATGCTTCCCTCGTGTGACATAAAACGAAGACACCAGGAATGAAGCTTATATAAGACGACATAAGGAAATTTAATTTAAATCTTTACAATACTCCATTAATAACTCTGTAGAGTGAGTTTGTAGTTGTTGGTTTCTTTCCAGTGCACTTTTAAACACACACTCACCTTCCACCAAAAAGTGTTTCAAAACACAGAATCTTCCAAGTCGTTCATGTGTCGGGAATGTCTCTGGGCTTGTTGTTTTATGCTCCGCAGCCAACGCAAGTGCTAACTCTCATCACCTCGTAGGTGGTAGGAGAAATGTATATTAATTATGGAAGCTTCTCTTGGACAACTCGTTGGCTGTTCATAATATACAGCACAGTTTGTAAGAAAATACGGCTGTGTAAATGACTCCAGCCTTATCAAGAGGCTGCGTTTGGGGTGGAAGGGGAGATGCCCATCTTCCTCTTACAAGAACAGACTGTACAAATGTATTTATTGTATACAGTTGCACAATTTATTCATTACAAATTCTTACCCTGAATTTTATCACCTTCCAGTTTAGACAACATAATTTTGCGTACGAGTGAATTTGTAAAGGCGCTCATTTTAATTGAGTGGATTATTGATTGGAAACTCTTGGGAATTTGACTGGAACATGAAAAATTGTGATGCATTCAGCTCAGCAGACTTGTGTTTTTTTTTAAGTTCCGTGAGCTTTTCTGTTTTGTGAGCACTATTTATCATCTCATTCCAGCCTTTCAAACCCGTCTCTCCCATATATGCTGCTCATTATGCACTCTGAAGCTTTATCAAACTCCGCACATTCTTATCAATAAAACATGTAAATTGTAAACTGTTTTCTTCTGGGCTTGGCAGAGCCATGAATAAAGTCTAACCGAATTGTTCTCCGGGAAGGATAGAGCCACAGAAATATGCAGCACATCAAAAATCGACAGAACAACTGCCAAGAGCCAGAAAGAAACTCCTGAGTCCTTGGTGTAAATTCTTAATCATTAAAGGGATTCCTTTTTTTCCAGTTTTTTTACGCTTTTCTTTGCATTACAGTTACACTGTGATTCCAAATGTCTTAATTGTGTCTGCTTGCTGAGGGATAAGTTACCATTTAAACCCTAGTCCCTCTGGAAACTTCCATCTATAGCCACAGTAGTGCAGGTGGGTAGCCTAAATACAAAATATTTATAAGTTACAATTTTTATTTAAAGTTCCATCAACAAAGATCTGCTTACAGAATTGCAAAGTGGATCCCGAATATTTAATTGAAAAAAATGTGAGGAATCTCTGTGGCCTACTGAGATGTCCAGATCTAGATGCCACAATCTTGCCTTATTTCTCCTCCCTGTTTGGGTTCAGAAAGTTTCCAGACTTTAGCTGGGATCCTAGGGTGAGATGGCAGTGGCCAGCTCTGGACAAAAGTGCCCCAGCCCAGTGTGCTTCTTAAAGTTAACCTAATAAACCTAATAAAATACTTTTCTTTAAGTTGTTTATTCAATTGGGCAACCATTACACTGTAAGAACATTCAGTGCTTCTGACATCTGATTTAGGTTGATAGCTTAAGACTAACAGTGTTCTTAGTTCATGACACATTTTCCAGAATGTTGCTACAGAAATGGTTATTTTTTCCAAAAGGAAATGTTCTCACCAGTTAAACGTACAATTTTACAGTTAGGTGGCAGCAGGGGAGTCCACATAATTCAGAGAGATGGAAAAATAGATCCTCTGCTCTGTAATATTTATTACTGAGGCCTACTATGTGTATTGGTGCCCAGATCAATCACATGGGAATATTTCATGTTTAGCTCAATTAATTTAGTAGGTTTGTACAAAAGCCTGTTGATAAAAAGACTTATTTGATGGTCATGCTTAGTTTGTAGATGTCCTTTTCTTTCTGCTCCCAGCATGATGTTGTTGACTTACAATACAAGTGATCCGAAGTCGCCATTGTGGCTGCCGTACTTTTGGAAATATGGCAGTGGTGTGTGATGGTTCCATAGGAGAGGAGGGGGGATGTGAGTAGGCCTTTGGAAAGATGGTCAAAGAATCAGGGGGGTTTATGGGTGACACAAGACTTCTGCCCCCTGCATCTTGCTCAGGGTCATGACCAATAGAAAAAGAACAAGTATCGAGGGAGTTATCATGGAAATAAGGTGACGATTCTGTTGGTTGAGGTAAAGCTGGGATCTATTTTCCATGGCCCTCCACCATGAGCTGCAACTATAGGGGGTTGCTGGGATTTGCAGTAAAACTACAGTATTTAGATTTTATATACCCAAATCAGATGATTTAAGGCAATGGCACACTGGTATCATTGAGCCCAGCATATTCAAGTGACAGCATGAGAACACCCTAGATCTGCACCTGCAAGCTCTATTAAATGGAGTTGTGGTCCATGTTTCCAAGCAACTGTCGCCTGATAAGAACTGGCAGTTTATTGCAGTGGAGGTACTTACATTGAGGCACCATTATTGTTAAAGTGGCCATAACCATTAGCATGCTCGTCTTCAGAGTGAGCACAAAACTAGAGAACAAGCATTTTGTGGCTATTAAATTACCAGCTGTCTTTTTTTTCTTGGGCGCTTGGTGCGTATGTGGCACATGCCATACCCATTAACATAGTGAAAATCCCGGTGTCATGTAGTGTGTCGTTTGTACATCATTATGTATGTTAGCACCTCTTAAAATAAGCCTGAGAGCAAATCCAGTGATGATGTGATGAGGAGCAGTACCATTCCCCTCTGCACACACACTTGTGGGCTTGTAGCCCAGGCCATTTATTAGTCACATCTGATCAGATTGAGAAAATAATAAAGAAAATAATTCCTCATTAGTTGTTCACTCGTTTATCTGGATCCTACTGAGACTGTGATTCCTTTCTGAACCGTAAGGAAATAATCCCTGTTGGATTAATAATAAAATTTAGTAGTTAAAATATGGCAGCTCCCACTTGAGACCCTACACCTGCCATTACTTTTTCTACCTTCAGACTGGGACATGGGCTGCGATGGAGAATGTAACACACAAAGTTGTAGTTTCCTCCAATAAAAGAGCACAAAACGATCTGCTCTTAAAGTTACATGAAACTTATTTCCCTGCTAAAGTGCTGCTCAGGTCAAGGTTATTGTTTTGCACCCCTGGTCCCAAATCATTGGGTACAACAGGGACGATACCTGTATTGACTTTTCCCTACTTTCTATCCCATATTGACAGATATTTTCTGCTGTTTTTCCTTTTTCTCCTAAAAAGTCAGCAACGGGTTAAAATGTCAGGTCCCCCCGCCTTCATTAAAGTGTAAAAGGATCATGATTTGAGTTTGATTTCATGGAGGAGACGGAGCAGGACAGAGGCTTATGTTAGAGCTGTTTATCCAGCCCAGCACAGAGCATCTTTTATACCTTGGACCTGGAGTTGGTTGGAGTGTGAGCTGTTCAGCAAGTGCCATGTCGGCCCTGAAACCAGCCAAACACAAGGAACCTTTGTGATCCTCCTGCACCCTCCCAGCCAGCGCCTCTTTGATGGGTCGTGCTTCAAAAGGCAGGAACACACGTGCGCCCAATATAAATTGCACCTTTTATGAACAACCTAAAATGTATTTAGAAGAGCCTAAGTCAGTGACTCCCAGCACCTCAGGCCTCACATGAATGGCAAACCTTGGTCTGTGATTGATTTTAGAACTTTATATAAACACACACACAATCTCAAGCAGATTTATCCTCTCTGGTCATGGGGAAAAGAAGCAGCATCTGCCCTGGAACAGTGGCCCAAACCCAAAGCAGAATCATAACATATAGAGGCAGCATATACACAAATCATTGAGACAATGCCCCCAAAACTGTACTCTAAAAGTGAGAGACAGGGTTATAGTAGCAACCCCTTATCACAGTATGAAAGCTCATGTGAGCTCCTGTTTTAGGACCCAAGTAAACCAACCACAGTGTTCCCCAATCTAAGAATTGTCAGTAAGGCAGGTGGAACCATTGGGCAACCAGTTGTACAGTCCAGGCAGAGTCTTTATGGCAGTCCATTGGCTTGCAGATGCTTCAGGCTGATATATAGTGCAGTCAATACCCCATATAGTGCAGTCAATACCCCAATAACCAATATGCTTTTCCTCCCATTCAGTATTACTATACCTTTCTCAGACATAAACACAGCTCATCTTATCCATGGGAAGAGTGTTCCACCCAAGCTTGACCATGAGCAGCTCCATGGCTGTAGAACATTAATAACCGAGTAGTTCTAGTCTACTAGAAAATCATATAAACATGAAATAAAGCCAATAGGCTGTTTTTTCCTCCAATAAGGATGAATTATATCTTAGTTGGGATCAAGTACAAGGTACAGGTATGGGACATGTTATCCAGAACACATGGAACCTGGGCTTTTCTGGATAATGGCTCTTTCTGTAGTGTGAATCTCCATTTCTTAAGACTATTGGGCAATCCAGTAAACCTTAAATAAAGCCAATAGACTGGTTTTGCCTCCAATAAGGATTATTAGTTGAGATCAAGTACAAGGTACCAGTATGGGACACTTTATCCAGAATCAGTTACCGCTGGCAGTTTGGAACTTTTCAATCTTCTGGGAAGAGCCATGTGCACCATCAGCCAATGACAAGTCACTTTTAAGTTTTTGTAATACAGCTATATGGTTGTTAGTTTCTTGGTTCACTTGTCACTGTCTGTCTAATAAACCAGAGGGTTATTATTACTCTGGGTGTCAGACCTGACCCAGTTGCTGTAACTGCAGCTTCTATGTCAGATCTTATTCTCTAGACACACAAACAGTTCCCCAGCTAGTAGTGAGTAGTAACGCTGCTGCGAGTGATATTTTGGAAGAATAAAGTGTCAGATTGTGACTATGGAGAGACACTTGTCTATGGGAAGACTCAGAGGACACGTTAAAGCTGCAATTTGTCATTCTCACAAGCAGAATAAGAACTGGTTGAGTCTCTGGTTTGTCCTATATATACATTTCATTGAGTCATGAATTTCTCACTAAGCTCTTTTTATGACAGAGAATGGGTTCAGGTTACTGTGTAAATCTGCTGTGTAACAAGGCAGCGGTGCGGCTCTAATAAAGGTTTGTCAGTTGGGTTCCTCAGAGGACAACTTAGAATTCAATCTTCTTGCTGGCAAGTGTGTGAGTAAAATCACAGAATTTGTTGTTGCAGAATTAAATGATCTTGCTCCCATGGCAAGAATGAGGGTGCAACCATAGAGCAACCCCATGACTTCTTGCTCCCCAGGGACAGCTGTATGTCATATCTCTCTATTGTAAGCACTGTTGAAACAGATTTCTAATGAGAATTAATTATTTTTATCCAGGACCACCATCAGTAATCACAGGACCCAACACTAAGTTAGCAGGTTCATCCTCCCATGAACCCCCAGATTTTAGCCCACCCATCTCCTGGACCTCCTAGGCAGTTGGCCCCATACTAAGTTAGCAGGGCCCTCCTTACCTGAGTTATTATTATAATTATTTGACCAGGAGCTCCAGTAAAGGAAAGTACCTTGTGCATGCATGACGCCATGTCTGACTTGGCTCAATACACCCACACCCTGACCAACAAGGAGGTGCTTTCCATGAAATAACAGCAGGACTAGCGACAGGGCTGAAGCCTGGGCTGTTTTGCACCAGTTGACAGTGGTGGTAAAACACTATTTGTGCTGAAGGCCTTGAATTTTTATTGGACAATGCAGAGAAAATAAAAGGAATTAATTCAGAAAATAAAACTCTCTCGTCTGAGGACTGTCTATCTATAACAGTATCAAAAGGGAAAAGAATAAAAACATGGGGCACCAGTGTGATTTGGAAGCCCTCCTTGACCTTCTCTAATCAGACTTCAGGAGACCTCTCCTGGCTTAATTGCAGCCTAATTGATTAGACCTCTCTTTCTGCTTGAACCGTTCTCTCTGGATCATTGTGGGAG
Organism: Xenopus borealis; assembly: GCA_024363595.1. NCBI lineage: Eukaryota > Metazoa > Chordata > Amphibia > Anura > Pipidae > Xenopus > Xenopus borealis. The sequence goes on along the minus strand of JAMBMQ010000035.1, from coordinate 192,977 downwards.
AAATGTCCCTTCCCTGCAGGACTTCCCCCAGTTATTGTCTTATATAGGGTTCAACAGCCTTGATATGATATGGTCTCTGCTCAACTGGACACAATTCTTATTAATGGATCTGCAACGGCTCTTGTGTCTTCTATCTCTCACCTCATGTTCTGCAGTGTAATCCATTAAGCTTGTAATACATCTGTGGCTTTATGTTGCTCTAATGTATTGTCTTGCAAGCTAGGCTTTCATGTTTGATCGTATAAAATTATCTGTTCCTGTAATCTCATGCATTTTGATCCATTTAGTTTTGTGTGACTGCCTATTTTTTATCAGCCAGGATTCATATGTTTGTGTTGTTGACAGACAGGCGCACTTTTTGATATATCATTTACTGTACTTTACACTGTATAGTGTTAGCCAGGTGCACAGCTCTCTAATGGAATTCCAAACCAAAGGCCGTACATGAAACATGAAGGATGAGAGGACCCTGTTCACAAAAGCTTACATTCTAACCCAAAGATTCACCACTGGTAACCATTGCTGGTTCTTGTGTCAGTCTTCAGATCAACAGTTTAATGTAAATGGACCATTGCAAAAACTCTTGATGCCCCTGGACTAAAAGTGAGACTATGCCAAAGATAATATACAGCTAAAGATCATTTAGTCGGCACAACTCCACATTTTTTCAGGTTATTTAAATGTCAAACTGGAGATTTACTGGGAAATAAATTGAGATTCCACTTCCTACCCCGTGCTGAAAATGTATTTTTTAGAGGAACTACCCCTTTAAACAGCCTGGGACGTTGGCTTTCTGCAGTGGAACATCGTCAATGTATCAGTTTCTAGGGGTTTAATTTTAGTGAAACCGAGTCGACACCCTGCCATTCTCAGCTTGGTGGGGATTTTCTGGGGAGATGTTGCAGTGAAACAATATCGTCATGTTTCCCCGGGGACACCTGCCCCTGCCTTTATAGTGAGGTCCTGCTCAGTTTACTGGGTAAAATTGCATTTTTACACTTGATATCAGTTTTTATGCTGTGGCCTGCAAGTAGGAAGGCAAAGATTCAGCAGGAGGTTACACACAGAATATGGAGACAATTACGTGTTGGAGGAACCAAGAGGAACAAATATCATGTGCAATAGGACTCCAAGAGAAGAAAGAGGGAAAGTGTTAGAGATTATAATGTTCTGACACAAGAGTAGGCCTTTGTCCTCTGATCATCCTTTGATTCTGAAAAACCAAACCAAAAAAAATCAGCATCTATCCCAGAATAGGACAAAAATGTATCCGCTATTAATATGCTGCAGCAATTGCAGTTCATATGTCTTGTACTGGATCCTGTATATGTTGGGTTGTGCACGGGTCCTACAATGGCACAGGTCCTACAATGGCACAGGTCCTATAATGGCAGGGCTCAGGTTGTCAGGTTAAAGTTTTGTGGGTTAGGTTTGGTCCAGGTCGAGCTTTTACTGTCCCACACATCACTAGAGTGCAACTCTTTGGTAGGCTGGAAGAACACTGGGTCAGGTAGGGAGTTGGCAGGTTTGGGTCAGATACTGGCTTTTTGCTGACCCACACATTGCTACATCAGGTGTGTGTAGCTACAGGAATGAATGTTATCCAACTGTCACAGCACACATGGGGAGGGCGGGGCAGGACTTCTGCCAAAAAACACTTGTAGAGCCAAAATCCACTCCATGTATAGGAAAGAGATAACGTGATGTGTTCTGTAGTCCTGAAGGAACATGAAGCCTAAGGCACAAACTATTTTTCATGACCCCTCAAAATGCAGTATCATTCCTTTCCAGGACATTTATCTTGACCTGATTTACAGCAGAGAGGATCTATTACATGGCCATACATAAGCAGTCAGACCTCACCTGTGCAGGACGCCTCTTACGAAAGCACTTTCTCTTGCGGACATAAGTGGCCATCACCATCATTCTAAATGACTGAAGACTTCCAGACTGTCATGGATAAAAGCTCTCTTGGTTAAAACATTTGCTGAGATGTTCACTGTAGTGTAAAGTGAGGTAATTCCTGAGCAGCAAACCATTAGCTTTGCATCTGCTGCTTGTGTTGAGAAAGTATGTGATTTGGGTCCAGTATTGCGCTTTGAAATGCAATGAGAGCCAGAAGAAAATCCAACACCTCAGCGTTCTATTAATGAAGCCTTTGCATTTAGCATCCTGGGAAAAGATTGTTAGTTCCACTCGTATTAGCAGGCATGGGGATCAGTTTAGCTGAAATGGACTGTGTCGGACTGGCCCACCCCGGGATACCAGGAAAAGTCTCAGTGGGCCTCTTGCTTCTAACCATTTAGCCTATTTCATGGTCATTCCCTATTTCTTTATAGGAGAATAAAGAGATTGACCGAGGAGATATAATAATAATAGTTCAGAAAATGGTTTTCTGGTGGGCCACTGGCATCCCAGTCTGACACTGGAAATGAAGGTGCATTTTTTTCTGTAATAATATTTGTTTCTCTGTAGTGGTGTTCTTGGGACACATTGTCCAGTACAACAGGGTTATACCATGAGGTGTCCATAGTTTGACTGGTGTTTTGCTAAAACTGCTTGCCTCTGGTGTATCACCTTTCAGGTTCAGTCCTGACCCGGGGCAATGTTGACCCCTCTACTTCTGCCCCCTCTCCCCAAAGGGGTTCCAGGGAGGGGCCACAATACTAGTACAGAAGCCACATGGCTGAATTACCTTGTTAATATGTTAGGGGGAGCCCTGGCCAAGGGTTGGCCTCTCAAAGGTGAGGGGGAAGTGAAAAAGTCCAACAACCTCAGGATCAGTGGAAACATTGCCCTGATTATCTGTTTGAGAGAGTTGGGGGACCATACACATTTATATTGTCTGGCTGGGTTTACTATGGACATGTGTTCTGGATCCTTTACATCTGACATTGACATTAATTGACATTGTATTTTCTGTCACTTTCTGCATTCTTTTTATTGCAAATAACAAACACAGCGGCTGTTGACCTATTAGGACATGGCTAAGATGGGCAAAGCGACATTGATTGGAAATCACTGGATGTCAAGATTATCCTTGAAGCAGCTAATGATCCAGATGGCAAATCATCTCATCACAGAGTAGATTGCTACATTGGCATCCAGCAAGTACTCATGATAGAGTTAATATAGTATTAGACAGAGAGGCAGCTGCTCCGGAGTTGGCATGGCGAGACCTCTTGGCTGGGACACGTGGGTTGTCACACTCTCCGTTCCACCTGCTCCTTAAGACTTCTTCACAGGTGGCAGAAACTTAGTGTCAATGAGCTTCTCAATTTGCTGGAATTTCTTGGGAGTGGGGTGGGAGGCAGGCCAAAGTGAATATCATGCCATAATACTGTGAAACTTGTTACTGGTATATCATCCTACTTACATATATACAATCATATCATATTCTTCTGAGTGTGTATTTTTATTACAGGTCCAAAAATCGTTGGGACTGGTAGTGCTAATACTGTATTTGAGTTATTTCTGACAGCCACACTATATAATAAACACAGCATCTCATAAAGCTGGAGAATTTTAACTAAAGTTGGCAGACTTGCAGAACATCTAAATGATTGGCCTGTGGATTTATTGGGATGTCATGATGTCCAATTTGCTCTACAGACACAGGTTTTATGTGTGACCCTAGGGAAATAAGCTGGCGCTATAGAAATACATGTTAATAATAATAATCTTTGGCCAACCTGAATTCTGGGCCAGATCCGGCTGATCCTGTTGGATCATACTGGGCTGTGATCATCATCATCTTTGGAAGCCATCTAGAGGACCCGATACATGGGCAGTTTTTTACCTTAATACTCAGCTTGTGAGGGTCACCTGGAAACATCCGTGTCCTGCATAATTGTCAGCCCAATGCATGGCACTTCCCATCACAGTCACTATGCCAGTACTACTCACGTGGCCTCCTTCCAAATTTATAATGAGTACATTGAAAATAATGTTTAAAAAAAACATGAAGTAGATCATAGGCTTAGTCCCCTGGCATAGTCTCCCGGCACTTTCCTCTACTATCTCAAAGAGAAAGACCTTCCCCTCATGCAGGGAATCAAATGTTGTCGGATATTTAGAAGAACGAAGATAATATGGAACAAGGTTACTGATCATGATCACTGTCTATGGAGCAATATTGTCAACTTTAAGTCATCATAACTCACTACTTTTTATGATTTGGGGTTTGTAATTTCATGAGCATCACAATATAAAGATCATCCTCTATAGGGGTGCACATGTGCTACTATGGGTTTCCATCTGGATCATAACTTCCATATTAACCAGACCACTCCATGGATGAGAGGACATTATTTGAACTGGGCACATATAATTAGGGTTCATGTGGTTATTTGGCTGGATTAGGCTATCCTGGTGTATACTTGAATTAGTCAAGTCAGGTATGTTAAGATGGAAAGCAAAACTGACCACTAGAAACATTTTGGGTCCACGCCCCAAATATTTAGCCAAGTGGACCTTCCATTACAAAATCCAGACTGGAACGTCAGAGGATGCAACAGGCAGGCCATAAGTAGCAAAATACGAAAAAGTCTCTAATTACATGTCCATAAAAAAGCCCTATGCATTCTGTGCCTTACTGCATGAAACGGGTAAGGCTGTTGTATGGACATGTCAATGAGTATGAATTGGGCATGGATCTGGGCATTCAGGCATCTGTTATGAAATGTTTTATGTCCTATTACTGTACATCACCCGGTCAGATACTCCACAAATATCATAATTACTGCGATTGACCCTCAAGTGATAAATCCTTGTTTCATTATAGGGGCATGGCCATTCAAACAACAGTGTCTGGGTTTTGATTTCTAAACAAAATAAAAAGCATTCATCATTCATTTTAAGCAATAGTTCAACAGGCTCTCAAGCACTGAACCCTTTCTAATGACCATCTGTCTAAAATAACAGGTGAATGTAAGCTCTTTTGGGCAGGGCCCTCCTCACCTCTTATATTAGGTATTGGCTGCTTTGTATGTTTAATGTATAAATCAATTTATGGTACAGTGCTGAGGAATATGAGCTTTATAGATACGTGGTGATAATAATAATAATGCCCTTGGAATGCATTTCAGGAGGCAGTAGCGTAACTAGACATTGGGCCCCACAGCAAATACATTTTAGGGCCCATATTCAGAGATTGCCCTGTTTTACCAATACATTTTAAAATGGCTCATTAATTAGGGCTTCACAGGGGCCCCTGTAACTCTTGGTCCCCCTGCAGCTGCAGGGTCTGCCTCCTCTGTAGTTACACCCCTGCCAGGAGAGGCAGCGTTGGGCAGTCAATGGCATTCTCCTTGCTGGCACAGGGCCACCACATCTTCATCAGCCAAGTTCTGACAAGTTTCACAGGAGTTCAGGAGAGTCCTTACACTGGACGTTGGAGGCAAAACCTGTAGTTGAAATCGGATCAGGGGCCCCCAACCAATATCTCTTTCCTTTTTCTAAATGTTTGCTTGAGATGGGAGTAGGTATTAGTGTTATTAATGGCTTTTTCATTAGGAGGTGTAAGCGAGTTGTATCTAATTGGATATGGCTGTTTTTGCTGCTTCTGTGCAGTGAATGGGTTAATACAATCCCTTGTGCTGCTGTATGTGCCGAAATGAACCCCCTCTCCCCTTTATTTCACACACTCGTTGCTATTTGTGACTGTGCCGGCATCATTTCAGCCTAATCTCATTTGTTAAGTAGTAGCTGATTCATTATTTACAGCTAAATAGGCAAAGCTTAGCGTGAAATAAATGCCTTATAAATACGATCAAGGCTATAAATATTCCCCTAATCTTGTCCTGGACATGAAGCTCTGCTCCGACGCATCAAAATATGGATTTAAGGGGAGACGACACCTTCTGAAATGAAAGGGATGGAGCTGGTGAAATTGATTCCACGTTATAGTTTCTTGGATAGAACATGAGGGATTCCCACTATTTCCAGTTTTTCCTGTTAAGGTTTTCATGGTGAATTTCTGAACATAGTTGTATTGACCGGAGGAGCCAATACTTACACTGCTTATGGTTTGGATCAGCACCCATAGTTTATTCAGAGGTGCTCAAGGCTTTTCTTTTCGGTGGCTCCCAAGCTGTGGGACCTGGAGCAGAGGGTTGGGGTCTTGCCTGGAGACCAGTCGGAGTGGGATTTGGGGGGATGCCCGTTACCTTTTATTAATACTCCTTATATCTCAACATGACAAAACTACTTTACTGTTCTGTATTTTGTTGGAGCAGCAAGTGGAGCTATGGAGTAGATATAAAAAAGAGGGACAGATGCAGATAAACCTTTTGTGCATAGCAAGTAAATACACTCAATTGTAAATACACTCAATTGTAAATACACTCAATTGTAAATACACTCAATTGTAAATACACTCAATTGTAAATACACTCAATTGTAAATACACTCAATTGTAAATACACTCAATTTGCGGGTGTCTGATTTATTAATTATACTTTAGGGGACATGGTCGATGTCAGGAGTTCCAATTAACAGCAGGTTATTCCGATACATTTAAATATATATAAGTATGTATGGAGGAATTGGGGCAGAAGGATACGTATTATAACATTTTATCATTGAATCCCTTGAATGTGGGTAATTACGGACTGCGCTTATGGGCAGGTTCCCTGGCACTGCATTTCCATTGATTCGTAAGAAGTGTTTATTGAAGGCTGCAAATACAGAAGGGGTTAAGAGATTTATCCACAGTCAAGTACTTTGGAAACCCTAAACCGTTTGACTGCCCAGTGTCCCTTACCCAGTGGCATGACTTGGCAGCGAGTCGCATACTATAAACAGTGCCAGTTGGCACCCCTCGCCCATCCACTGGGACAGCTCCACGTTTCTCTCCCCTCTCACCCACTGCATGGAAAGCAGAAGGAAACACAATAATAATAATAATAATAATACAATATTCATGTAGAACAGCTGATTTAATTCCCCCTTATAATATGACTTGAAGAGCAGCCGCATGGATCACATTCCCGTCTCCCAGTCCTTTTCTCCACCAGCAGCAGCTGAGACAGAGGGGGAGCCCAGGAGCGAGAGAAGTGAAGGACTCGGAGAGACCAGACACCTCAGGTAGGGACCACCTTGTCCAACATAATGTTCACTTGGTGCCTCCTGAGCTGAAGGAAAACCCAGGAACATGCTCAGCAGCACAATGGTGATCAAGGGGCTGGAAATGCACAATATTGCGTGACTTTAAGCTTAATTGATATATAGTTGGACTGTGACAGAAGCTCATGAGACAAATGTTAGTAGAAGAAAGTTTCATGAACACGGAGCATCTGCAGTGAGGAGCTGCTCAATTCTAAGGGGGACTCCAGTTTATATGGAAAGAATTGCATTTGTGCAGGTCAGGGATAGATAATATCACCCGTTCTGCTGCTCGGGGGGAGATGTAGTTGAACAAGATCTAGAGGCCTCTGGACTATTTATAGGGCCGTCATTAAAGAATGAATGTATGATGTAGAATTGGTTGTCATGAGTCAGCGCTTATCCACTTTACAATCCTAGAGAGAGAGAGAGAACACTTTGTCTATGGAGTTTTCTTCCGAAAATTCCTGATGGTCTGTGAAAGGACTACATCAAGCTGAGTTGTGAGAGGACTACATCAAGCTGAGTGTAGCATAGCAATAGGTGGCCAGGCACAGCATCATTTCCTACTTTAGCTACTTTACTAATAACCCACATGGGTGAGCTTGGCTCTACTCTACTAATATTTATTGTGCAAGTACTGAATTGAGAACAAGTGCAAGCCCAAAGGAATAATGATCGGCTGCTGTCCCACTGGGTGATGCACTAGCAGTGTAAAAGGCACCCAGGGGTGCTTCAGTCTACATCCTTAATCCTGGGGCAAATGCATGGGGTCCATATATTGTGTATATTGTACATGTGGTCTGCTGCCCTGGAGGAGAATGAAAGCTCTTACGTTAGCTTTGCCTGTGAGTGGGTTTTACTGACTACAAGTTTGCTCGTCTGACATATAAACAAGGGGCTTAACTCTACAGAGTCAGATATTGGAATGAGACATTGACATTCAGTACTTTGCCATGTTTGGAGCGGATTGATTGTCCTAATGATACATCCCTGTGCCTGTCCTGTTAATGATGATCCTATACACGTAGGGTACAAAGAGTTCTTGGGTTAATTGGGACCATAAAAATCTCATGAAAGGGCAGGTCTGGCCTCAACTGTCCTCGCTGTCTCTTCTGCCTCGTTGAAGAGCAACTTGGCCCCATGATAAACTGCATTTAGTTCATTTGAGGACATTCAGCTGAGTCGTAGGTGGAAGAAACGTCACTGGTATAATCTGTCTCTCTGTAGACATGGACATTGTGTTCCTCAAGTCATGTACCTTCATCTTGCTTCTCTTACAGAGTCTCTCAATGACAACAAATCACCACTTGGATATTTATCATTTACATGAGAATAATAAGTCTCACAACCCCTCACGTGTCTTGTAACTTTGCTCTTGACTCTTTGCAAATGGTTACCAGTCACTGACCCACCAAACACATCCACACTCTTTCTTTTTTAAACTTTTCTGTGAGGCTGCCGTTGCTATCATGTATCTGACTGCCAGAAGCCATGGCATCATTGCTTGTAGAACCTCCTCTGTGGCCTCCATGGAGGCATCACTATGTGCTGGACTCCCATCTGCAGTGCTACCATAGGAGGCCAGTCTTTAGCTTCAGCAGCGAGGTGGTAACCATATTTGATGTGCTGCCGGAAAGTGTGTTACAAGTGCCGTAAATCATTTGCCAGCACACAATGAAGCTCTTTGTAGCTGTGGAAGTGTAACTTTTGCATCTTGTGTGGCTCTCTGGCTTCTTTTGTAGGTGCTTTATAATCTTGGACTTAACACCTGAGATGAACATAACCAAGCAAACATTAAGGTGCTGTGCCGACCCCACCCTAAATATTCAGTTATGGAGCAGTGCAAAGTGACCAACTGACCCATTACAACCTGTGAATCACTCATTGGGGTACAATGGCCAACTGTATCCCCCCCCGCCCCAATGTTAGCGCCTAAATCCTAAGCTCTAAGGGCAGTTTCTTTGTTGCTTGAAAAAGTCTGTGCCCATTGGCTTGTAAGAATAAAACACTATAAATAACATTTCTTTTTTATACCCGTGCGGCCGCATTACAAAAAGCAATTTACCTGGCGGGTGATTTACACAAGGTTTTTATTTCTCCTGTTCTTCTGACACGAGGGAACCCTAATTCATGCGTCACATAGGACTGAACTTAATACACAACTAATTCCCCAATGTAATATTAATCTTTAGTTATTGCATGGGGGCTTGTTATAATGGGACACTGGGCATTTTATATGAAGTTTTATGATATTATTTTGCTACTGGTGCAAATTGTAACGTGTTATACTGTGAGTCTTTATAGTAAAGCTGGGATTTAATATCAGTTTGGATCCTGAAACCTATAGTAACTACATGACATGAACAATTGTCCTTATTGGCCGCGTTTGTTTCGGACTAGTATTTCTCTCATTCATGTTGCCAGTTGAGTGTAATGTGAAGTGTCCAGGGTCAGACTGGGCAGTGGGATAGTAGGAAAAAACCCAGTGGGCCCCACCAGCCCAGACCCAAACCCCACTATCCTCCCCCAGGCCACTGATCTCCCTCCCCCGACGCGCTGGAGGTAAGGTGGTTGGTGCCCCCCCGTAGGGGGTGTGGGGGGCGCAACGGAGGGCACCTTGGGGGTGTGGGGCCCCTATTGAGACAGCCCTACACCTACTAGTCCGTCCCTGGTCCATATACCTTCATGGGTTTCCTCTGGATACTCTGCTTTATCCTTATGGGATTAACCCTAGTGTGCATGATAGGGGCCTTGGATTGTAAGCTCCTCTGCGTGCTGCATTATATTTCAGCATTGTATCAATATAATATGGCATCATTATTTTAAATGTTTCAGGACAGACTCTTATTCTTGTAGCACAGAACTCTCCAATTCTAACCAGGACCTCCCAACCAGAGGCAGGATAGTAGCTACTCATGGGCAGGACTGGACTGAGAATCAACATAGGCCCTGGCATTTCAGGTTCATAGAGGCCCAATCAGCCCCCACCAGCCCACTAAATACTGACTTTCTATGGGACATTATAGCAGCCCCTTTGGCATTTGCCAGAACCCACAGATTGCCAGTCCGGGCCTGCTCATGGGTGCCAGTGCAAATGTGGTGCCAGGGTCCCTTTTTATCATCTTACAAATACTTATGTCCCTTAATCTGTTGCTTCAGTCCCAGAACCTCAAGCACCTAAATGTCTCCCCTGCTCATGGGCTTGGGAAATGGAGCATCATTGGGGGGTCCTGTGATGTGGGACCTTAACAAAAAAATAATCTATTAAAATCATTGTTGGAAACTTGACCCCCCAAGGGCAATGGCAGTTTGATCACTACTGCTGACAGTTGGAATGAAAATGCCAGATCCTTTCCATTCACACGCCCTCAGTATGTTCTGCAGTGGAATTGGGGTAGAGAGGGGCACAGATGGGACTATTTTCTCAGGCAGTGGGAACGGTTACGTACATGCCAGTGAATGGGGGCTTTCAGCCAGTGTGGCCCCTAGAATCCATATGAAAGGCTGTATTGTGCCCCTCCCAGTAACAAAGGGAAACATTTCCTATAAGTACAACAGTTACATGACATTATCTGTTCTGTCTCTCTCTGGGGTGGAGCTTATAAACACACCCCTTTCCCCTCATTTTAAATGGATTGTTGATGGTGTAACGCGGGGGCTTAATAAAGGGCCTGGTAGGCCTGAAACGTTGCCTGTCTGTATGGGCTAAATACATTTTACATCTGAGTACTTTTGCTGCTGGTAATTTTCTATGGACTGAGGTCAGGATTGGGTCTTCTGGTTCAGCACCTGACACAACAGAATATTGTCAATTTCCCAGCTGCCCCCAGTCATGTGACTTGTGCTCTGATAAACTTCAGTCACTCTTTACTGCTGTACTGCAAGTTGGACTGATATTCTCCCCCCAGCAGCCTAACAACAGAACAATGGGAAGGTAACCAGATAACAGCTCCCTAACACAAGATAACAGCTGCCTGGTAGATCTAAGAACAACACTCAATAGTAAAATCCATGTCCCACTGCGTACTATTCAGTTACATTGAGTAGGAGAAACAACAGCCTGCCAGAAAGCAGTTCCCTCCTGAAGTGATGGCACAAGTCACATGACCAGGGGCAGCTGGGAAATTGACAATATGTCTAGCCCCATGTCAGATTTCAAAACTGAATATAAAAAAATCTGTTTGCTCTTTTGAGAAATGGATTTCAGTGCAGAATTCTACTGGAGCAGAACTATTAACTGATGCGTTTTGAAAAAAACATGTTTTCCCATGACAGTATCCCTTTAATTCAGTTAACAATTGTCCAACATTAATAAATGAGCCCCATACACAAACTGTAGCCTGGGACTGATTTATACACATTGCTGCTGCTAAATTCTAGTAATCCAGCTGACAGTGAGCATTTGGGAAAGGGACAGTTTGTGAGTAGCCTTATTGCAGTTCAGCCGGGCAGCTTGTTCACACACTGAGCACCCTCTTCTGGCAGTTTTGAGGTAGTGCAACTCTTTGGCCAGTTTCTTTTTATTCAGTTTATTTGCACAAAGAGACGCTCTATGGACTCAATGAGTGTGTGCAGTCAGATCTCATTATTCTGTAGAAGGACCTTTGTATTGCTATTTAACAGGGTCAGTATATAAATGGTGTTGTCTGTATGTGTATATACAAATGAGAGGCTTCTTGGGGTTCCAGATTGGGTGCATTCAGTGTATGGACTCCAAGGAGGAATAGCTCATTCAACCTATAATTGCCCTACACTTGTTCTGTCTGTCCTTTTCTTGCTGTGTGTCTGGTGCCCATCACTGGTACAGAGAGTGGACGTTTTGATTCCCAGGTAATTGTGCAGTGAAACAGGGTCAGACTTACAGGTGTGTCACTCACTGCACTGCCTGGCTGCTAACAGGTTGCTAGGCAGGACTGTAATAGCCAGATCACGGTTTCAATATTAAATAGGAAAGCTACAGATTGAATAGAATTTGAATACTTCCAAAAGCAGCTACAAAAAAGCCCATTCCTGCCATTCAGAGAGTTTAGTGAGTTTTCCCGCTGTGCTAAATGACTGAAAGCCGGTTGCTAAGTGCTCGCACACATGGAGACTGTTACTTGTTACTTGTGGGCATTATTTCAGTATGTTTTTAGTTCTCTGAGAACAAACAGCACGAAGTGGAAGAAATGTAACAATTGTAACAGTCTACAGGTGTCTCATTTTATTTCTCCCCCCCCCCACAGCTATG
>JAMBMQ010000035.1:101528-111786 GCA_024363595.1 Xenopus borealis | reverse complement strand
CAGGGAGGCGGAGTCATGTAAAGAGAAGGGGAACATGTTCTACGCCAAGAAAGACTACAACGAGGCTTATAACTATTACACAAAAGCTATAGGTAAGTGTTGCTACACGGAGTATAATATATATATAATATAAACCTGGGGTTCAGCAGTGCCCCCCATACAATGATAATAAAGTGTATAAAACTCCCCCTGTTGTACATAATGTGTGTAAAGGAGGGCAGCGAGGGACAATATGTGCATTAATTCATGTGTAAATCAACGTTCTCTCTCCTAAATGCCTGGGACGTGTCCCTCACTTTCCCTCTAGTCCTGAGTCACAATAGTTTATTATCTATACAATATATCCTGTGTAATCAATAAGATTCCTGCAGAAACCTCCTGGTTACAAGTTATTCTGAATTGAGAAAGCCGGTTGGGTGACCAGTGACATGTCTTCAAGGAAAGATCCCAGCAAGTCCAGTTGGCTTACTCCTACAGGCTTACTCCTACAGGCTTACTCATACAGGCTTACTCCTACAGACTTACTCCCACAGGCTTACTCCCACAGACTTACTCCCACAGACTTACTCCCACAGGCTTACTCCCACAGGCTTACTCCTACAGGCTTACTCCTACAGGCTTACTCCTGCAGGCTTACTCCTGCAGGCTTACTCCTGCAGGCTTACTCCTACAGGCTTACTCCTACAGGCTTACTCCTGCAGGCTTACTCCTGCAGGCTTACTCCTGCAGGCTTACTCCTGCAGGCTTACTCCTGCAGGCTTACTCCTGCAGGCTTACTCCTACAGGCTTACTCCTACAGGCTTACTCCTACAGGCTTACTCCTACAGGCTTACTCCTACAGGCTTACTCCTGTGTAGTATATATATATATATATATATATATATATATATATATATATATATATATATATATATATATATATATAACTGCGGCTATTTATGGCACTGCTGCGTTGCCTCCGCTCATAAGTCACTGCTTGCAGCTGCTTCTTCACAATATGAATCAAGTGTAAATGGAGCTCATGCGCCTCTCTGTGACTCCCCCTCACTTACATGCAATCAATTATATATATATATTCACAAAGAAATAGTCAGTGTCTCAACAGATCTGTGTAATAAGTGCACTTGTATTAGACAGTTCACTAGAATTCTATACCCTGTCTGTGTGGCCTCTGGGAAAGGCAGAATCTTGTGTGAGATGAGTCAATAGAAACCCAAGGCCTATGTCTCCTGAGAAGAGTTGTCAGCTTAAATGCAGTATTATTTCATGGCCTTGCTTATTATAGTTAGTGGCACCCCATAAGTGTGTCCGTGGCACCCCACTGAATTAGTTTCACAGCACTTTGCTTTTTCCTGTGGGGCGGCATTATTTCTATGTGGCCAGTAGGTGGAGCCCTTGCAACCCCATATTGCCCCATATTACTCTGTTGGTTACTGACCCCTTTCTACTGAACCCTAACCCTAATCTGCTTCTGTAGATATTTCCAGTTATTTCACTCACCTCCCTTTTGTGCTTTTATATTTTCCCCTATGAACATGTTACTGTATCGGCCAATCAGCCTCAGACCCAGGTGTATCACCTTCACACTGGGCTTTCAGGAGGGTTCAAATAACTTTTACCATTACACTTTCTTTTAGATTGGTCCTGCAAAAATGCCAGTTACTATGGAAACAGAGCAGCCACCTTGATCATGCTAAATAAATATAGGGAGGCCCTGGAAGATGCTCAGCAGTCGGTGAGATTGGACGACATGTTTGTGAAGGTAAACTCTATGGACGGTGTAAAATACATTACTATAATCTCTTACGTTAAAGGGGTTGTTCACCTTTGAGTTAACTTTTAGTATAATGTAGAGAGGGATATTCTGAGACAATTTGTAATTGGTTTTCATTTTTTATTGTTTGTGGTTTTATAGTTATTTAGCTTTTTATTCAGCAGCTCTCTAGTTTGCAGTGTCAGCAATTTGGTTTCTAGGGAACAAATTCCCCTAGCAACCCTGCATTGATTTGAATAAGAGACTGGAATATGAATAGGAGAGGGACTGAATAGAATGATAAGTAATAAAAAGTAACAATAACAATACATTTGTAGCCTTACAGAGCATTTGTTTTTAGATGGGGTCAGTGACCCCCATTTGACAGCTGCAAAGGAACAGAAGAAAATTGCAAATCATTAAAAAACTATGAAAAATAAATAATGAAGACCAATTGAAATGTTTCTTAGAATTAGCCCTTCTACAATATACTAAAAGTTAATTTAAAGGTGAACCACCCCTTCAATACTATTCTACCATAATAATCCTCTCAGCCACTACTGGGGCTCTGCCAGAGGACATTGGACCTTATTCCAAACACACCACAAACAGATGCTGAAGGCTCAATTATATAAAACAGGGAGCTGTATACGACTCTCCATTTCTAATTTATAATTCAGGGTCACCAACGTGAGGGCAAGTGTCACCTGTCCCTTGGAAACGCTATGGCGGCGACTCGCTGTTTCCAGAAAGTCGTAGAATTGGAACCAAAGAACGAGCAAGCGGGGAAAGAGGTGAGAAGTCTTTCTTTTGTATTGCATATTATGTATGTCCCCTCCTAACACACACATCCATAAGTATATATATATATACAGGATATATATATATGTGTGAGTATATGTACTGATTAACAGGAAGCTTTTTCTGAAATTCTAGCTAAAGAACGCTGCTGCTGTTTTAGAGTATGAGCGAATTGCAGAGGCCGACTTTGAGAAACGAGATTTCCGCAAGGTACGTTTTATTTTCTTCAAAGCGCTTTATAAGCAGGTTATTTTTATTATTGTTGTTGCTGCATTGATACTTGACTGTTTTAATCAGGAGAATAAAGGAATATCTCTAGTTGTATTAGTAGCTGGTTTGTGCTTTCCCTGCCCCGACATCACGCGCAGTTATTAAGTGCAATGTCACGTGTGTGGTATTGTTACATAGATCTTACAGAACTATCCCAGGTCCAGTTCCTAAATGTGCCTGTGTGTGATGTAGGTCCACTCCTCCCCTAATGTCATACGTGTTTGTAATGCACATACGTGTAACGTGTTTGGATTTCTTCTTGTTGAGGGTCATGTCTAAGGAAGCCGAACCTCTACCTCAGCGCACCAGGTATCTTCATCCAATCAGTTTAGGGCGTGTGGGAGCTGAGTTTGTTGCAGTCATACCCACAATATTGTTGCATTCATTGTGTGTCCTGTTTCTCTGTGATCTAGTCTGTGTGTGTGTTGTGTAGGCCTTGGATCTTTGTTTCATTTTTGTTTTCTAATTTTGTGCTCAATATGGCAGGTTGTGTTCTGCATGGATCGCTCATTAGAGTTGGCCCCCGCCTGCCATCGCTTCAAAATCCTCAAGGCAGAATGTCTGGCACTTCTTGGCCGCTACCCGGATGCTCAGTCTGTGGCCAGGTAGGAGTCGGACTCTTTGGAGAGATCAGGGGAAGTCCACACTTTATGTAAAACAACTCAAATGCTTCCTCCTAGTTTTATGAGTAATTGAGTATGAATTTAAGCTGAAGGACCCAGCTATCCCTGCTTTAAGCTTATCATTGTTTAGTATCTGTGGGCTTGATGCCATGTATAGGATGTGTTATTTGTAGGTTTTTATCCATTCATTCACTAGATTTCATCTTTCATTTCTCCTCAAAGTGATATCCTAAGGATGGATGCCACAAACGCAGATGCTCTTTATGTTCGGGGTCTCTGCCTTTATTATGAAGATTGCATTGAAAAAGCTGTGCAGTTCTTTGTGCAGGCCTTGAAAATGGCCCCCGATCATCAGAAAGCTCGTGTGGCCTGTAGGGTAAGTGTACAATGTAGCTGGGGTTACAAATAAATCTATTGTGGGACGTGTACCTTGCACTCTATTTCCTCGCAATCAGCCTAATGGGTTTTCTTTCTGATCCTCGATGATAGCAAAGCAGAGTGGCAGTGAGAAAGCAGAAACAAATGATACTAAAATCCATTGAGTTAAGAAAGGAATGGGGGAGCTGAAGGCAGAGCAGTGATGAAAGAACAGTGCAGAGAGGAGAGGACAATGAAGGAGATGGAAAAGGAAAGGTTGGGTGAGAAACAGAAGAGAAAGGGACAAGGTTGAATGGCATATACAAGATGTGAGGTAGGACACTGGAGAATATAAATGAAAGATAAAGTAGGAAAGCAGATTGGGCCCTCCAGATCCATGTCTCTTAGGTTGGAAGTAAATGTAGCTTCTCTCTAGATGTGTAACAAACATTGTCATTTCTTTTTTAGAATTCCAAGGCTTTAAAGGCGAAGAAGGAGGAAGGCAACCAAGCCTTTAAAGATGGCAACTATGACCTGGCTCACAGACTGTACTCAGAGGCACTCGGCATAGACCCCAATAACATCAAAACAAATGCAAAACTCTACTGTAACCGCGGCACTGTCAATGCAAAGGTGAACCATTCAATGTGCTTGTTTTAGATCAGCCAAATGGGCCCTTTAAGAGGCCATCTGCCTGTGTCTCCTTTTGGGTAGCCAATCCTGAAGTGACGATGCGACTGTACAGTCTATCACCTAAATGTAAATCATGGAAGAATAGAAATATACACTGTGTGCCACTGCTGTTCATTCCTGCATTGAATCCCTATTATATCATTTATATCTGCTCTTTTGTCCAGAGCTTGCTATAGAATTCATTTTTGCTTTAATTTCAGCTGAAGAAATTAACGGAGGCAATAGAGGACTGCACGAATGCAATAAAACTGGACGATACTTACATTAAGGCGTACTTACGGAGAGCACAATGGTATGTGATATTGCTACACAATTGTGCTAAGCCCACACACATTCAATCATTTGTCTGCAGACTCACTTACCTGACTGTTGCGTTTCCTTCCAAAGCTTTCCACAAATGGCTCCCCTTTTCTAGTTTATTCATTTTGTGCCTCTGGGGCTGATAAATCACTTTTTGGTAACCCCTTGGTGGGCATATCCTTGTCAGCTACAAATAGAATGAGCACAGGACTGGTCAGTGGCAATAAAATATTTTGTTTTACTTTTAAAAACAAAATAATGTCAGATACATTTGTATTTAAAAAAAAAAATATTGCTGTTGTGCCATTATTTCAAAAAAGTCTAGAAAGTGTAAAATTGCCCGTTCTTCCTTTCTTGCAGCTACACGGACACAGAACAATATGAAGAAGCAGTGAGAGATTATGAGAAGGTCTATCAGACAGAAAGCACAAAAGGTAAGTGTAAATATAATATTATGGACATTTTCACATGTATTAAGCAGGGGCTCCCTAAAAGTCCCAGGTTAGTTGTTAAAATGTGTTGCTGCCTGGCTGAACTGAAACCAAATCCAAAAAAATCCTATACTTTTTTATCACACAAACAAGAAAGTCCTAAATGCTTTAATCATGCACTGCGCACGGTTCAGACTCCATTCAGTATTCAACCCAATCTTTCACAAAGGATTCGGCCAAATCCTAAAATTAGGATTAAAGGACAAGGAAAGTGTAAAATAGAATAAGGGTAGAAATGGTGTATTTTGTATACTAAACATAAACATGAACTTACTGCACCACAAGCCTAATCAAACAAATGATTTATGCTTTCAAAGTTGGCCACAGGGGGCTGTCATCTTGTAACTTTGTTATACATCTTTGTAATATCAAGACTCGCACATGCTCAGTGTGATCTGGGCTAAGCTTAGGGATCGTCATAAATGATCAAAAAGCAAAGCTGCTTGAGTTCTGCATGGCTGGTAAGTAAGGCGGGGGCTCCCCCTGCTGTTCATAAGTATGATTGTTTCCCTGCTAAAAGTTAGGGACTGTCTGCAAATTCCTACCCACAGCACTAAATGAAGGGAGAATTTCACTGCATACAGTCAGGTTTCTTATAAAAACTGTACACATTTTTTAATTAAAGTATATTGGAGATAGATTTCTTTTTCATTAAAGAAAGTAAAAATGGGATTTTATTTCTTTGCCTTTCCTTGCCCTTTCAGTGCATCCCTAGCCCAAACTGCACACAATTAACATTCTCACACACCGTTTCTGTTTTGGGCTCTGTAGAAACCACATATGTTTGGTTCTCCACAAATACGTGTTATGAAACCTGTAACCCCCACACTAAATGCTGCTGGAGATTTGCTCAACAGTTGGCTGAATGTGGCAAGTTGTCTGGAAAGCAGAGGGTTAAATGATAATTTGCTCAGAATGTTGCCCTGAATAGGCAGCAGTTGATGAATACATATAAACAGAATGTATTTGTGTGTTGTGGGTCTGTGAGTGGGGGGCTTGGCCTGTCATTGTACCAAGAGGAGATCTCTCTCCATATTACTATATTTGGCACGGCACACACAAGAGCCATTGTTGTTGCCCATGTCTGATCCCACTCTTCTCCCCTCTCTGTAGAACACAAGCAGCTGCTAAAGAATGCACAGCTGGAACTGAAGAAGAGCAAGAGGAAAGATTACTACAAGATACTGGGGGTGGATAAGAACGCGTCAGAGGATGAAATCAAGAAAGCCTATAGGAAACGGGCATTAATGCACCACCCAGGTAATGGCAGAAGTCCCATCCCTGCCAAGCTGATTTATTTGACAGAAAATGACCAAACTATAGATAATGATTGCTGATGCAGGCCTCTCTCCATATGCCTTTATGTAGAGAAAACCAACCTGCACCCCGACTCTGTGTTCCCTACCTGATTCAGTGAGCGGTCAGTATTCCTATAACCGCGCTGACATCAGAGGGTTACCTTTAACAAACAGACCTATAAGTATATGACCTCATTAACCAATGAAATCCTTTGAATATACAGACAGACACAGCGCGGCTACATCAGACGTTCAGAAAGAAGAGGAGAAGAAATTCAAAGAGGTGGGCGAGGCGTTCACGGTCCTGTCTGATGCCAAAAAGAAAGCTCGCTATGACAGTGGGCAGGACTTGGAAGAAGACGGATTAAATATGGGAGGTGGGTTTATTTGCAGGACTGCGTCGTGCTTTGTTTAAAGAGAAACACTCGGCCAAATAACCAGTAAAACATTTTGTGCTGTAGAAAAAAATCATTTATTGGAAAGATTGCAGCAATTTAGAGATTATATTCTATATATAATATTTCTAGCTGACTTTATTTAATTAACATTTCTAGACTAAATTCTGCCCATACAGGGTTAAATCCTGACATTTTATTTTATGTTCCAAAATACATTTGTTCAGTTTGAAGTGGCCTAGATTGGGTGAATGCTGTTGTCCAGTAAGAAGAACTATAGCTCTCCACGTCCCTGGTGCAAAATCTACTCTGGGCCTCTCCCTCCACACTCATCCTTCTTAAAGGGGTTGTTCACCTTCAAACAACCACATACTTCTTTGCAGATACATCACCAGAAATAACAACTTTTTCTAATTATTTTCTATTGTCTGTGTGTCGCCATTTTTTCTAATATTGAAGTGTAAAGTGTCGCTTTTCACCTTGTAAAGCCGCTCTGGTCGGGCGGTATCTAAATTGATACATCAGTTTCTTATGTTTTGTCTCTGGGTTTCATTCCAGGCAGCTGATAGACTTGATACGATAGTTGCTAATACTCCAGAGATGAGAAATGGATCAACTAAATGTTGCAAAACTGTAACCGTTCAGAGTCTTTGTCTGAATTACTGAGCTGCCAGACTCAAACACTCAACATTAAGCTTAGATTTTGAAAAACAGTTAAAAATAAATAATGGAAAGTAGTTGAAAAAAAAAATGATTTCTGGGGAACAATCTGAAAACAACTGAACTGAAAAAAGGTGAACAACCCCCTTTACAGAGTATTTAGATGAAGCTACATTTGCACCCCCAGCCCCCCTGGCAAGATTTCTGGCATTGGGTGAAATACAGATTTGGCTCTAACAAACAAAGTTGTATTTTGTAGTTTTCATTCACTTTCACTGGTGGATTTTGCAAATATGTCAAATTGTAACCGTTTCTTTCAGATTTTGATGCCAACAACATATTCAAGGCATTCTTCAGTGGCCCTGGAGGGTTCAGCTTTGAAGGTGAGTGCAGGCGACTAGTTCTTCTTTATGCAGTTGGGTTTTCCCCTGAAAATACTGTGATTTTGTGATTTATAGGGGGGGGGGTCCTAGGTGCACTGCTGAGATATTAAAATGATGGCAGTTTGCCTAAATGCACAACATACCCTGAAACCGTCTATAAATAAACTATATATAAATAATAGCTATAAATGAGGTTACTTAGTGGGTGGAAGAGGCATGAGATAGAAAGTGGATTAAAGTGATGTAAGGAAGAAAGTGTTGTTCATGGTACAGTGTATGACAAAACTGACTGTACAACCACATCTGTGCCCTGTGCAGCTGCCCCACTCAAAGCCTCCCTTCTTTGGGCACAGACAAAGCACGCGCTGTACTGTACATACAGTAAGAGAAAGGGGAGACGTGGAGACAAGCAGAGCTGGGGGGGGCACACAAACCTGGTTATTCCCCTCCCATGAGAACAAGTGTTAAAGAAGCAGCGGCACAAACTGATACATTGTATTGTATACGACTTCTCTCTTTAACTCCTTCTTCATATTCTCACTTATTTATCTTACAGACCAGGCTTCATATTCCTGGAATATCATGTTAACTTAAAAGGCAGATGAGAGCTGCTGCTATTGGTCCTTTAGACTGATGCTGCAGCTTGTGTGCCGTGTATGGGGGCTTCTGGTGGGTCCCCCCAATTATCACGCCAAAAATCGATCAGGCAACTTTGATATTTTCTCTTCAGTCCAGGGCTGCGTGGGCTAGTTGATGCGGTCCTGCAACCAGTGGCATAACTACTTGCTGGTGGGCCCTGGTGCAGGATTGGCACCCGGGCCCCCCTATCGGGCTCTCCCCCTATGAATTGCACATTGGAGTTCTCCCTCCAGTGGGCCCCATGAGGGAGCGAGCCCTGGTGCAATTGCACCCCCTGGTAGTTACGCCACTGCCTGCAACCTGCTCACACCCTTTCACACCCAATATGGTCCCGCCGTTACTGGGCATTGTGGGTAAAGATCGGCAAACAAGCAGATCTTGTCTAGTATAATTCTATAATTAATCATCCATCTCTCTGTCTTTCAGCCTCTGGCCCAGGAAATTTCTTCTTCCAGTTTGGGTAACCGCTCCATCGCTACTGTTCATCCCAACTCCTGATGCCCGGCACCATTTTTGTTCAAGTGTTTTAACCTGGAATATGGACTTTATTTAATCAGACTCTACACTGCATCGTCGTGTCTCTCTGTTTATTAGAGAAGCATATTTTTCTTTTTTTGTTTTTGCCATTTTTAAGAAATGTCCATCTCGGTTATATACCTCTCCGCCAGTTCATGTGTGATGGGAATTGAAATGCATCGTGACCCGACATGACTTTCTCCGCCGCAGATAAAGTTTTAGTCCATTCTAAAGATGTGCCAATTTCTCGTGCTGGCCTAGGATGTGTGTGGCGCTTCTATGGTTCATGTAGATGCACTGGAATTTGATTTGTTGCTGTTGCCGCTGCTTCACTTCTCCAATTGGACAATGCATCATGTGACCTGTACAGAGCATGTCTTTGATCCTGGATCTCAAACCCTTCTAGTGGGAAGGACCCACGTACCACAGATTGATGCTGATACAAATCTGCAGATTTTTGGAAATGCAGATGTTTTTGTTTTTGTTTGCCTGATCTTTGGTCTTTATTTGTGACCAGAAACCCATGCACTCTTGCATGCGCCAGTGGCAGCAAAGGGGGAATTTAGAAAGTAAATCTGTGTTCATATTTAATGTTTTTAATCCGCACAGGAAGCAACATCCAGTCCTCCGGAATCCCCCAGTCTGTATGCCATGCTCAATGATACACAGCCAGTCTGTATGCAATGCTCAATGATACACGGCCAGTCTGTATGCCATGCTCAATGATACACAGCCAGCCTGGCCCTGTAAAGTGTTCTATTAATCTCACAACATCCTTGGGAAACATGAAGGATTTCAATAAAACTGTTTAAAACTGCGAAGCCTGATCATGTGACATACTAAAGAAATAGTTTCTCTAGGGAAGAGGTGACACAAATAACTTGGCCACCACTTCTCCTCTGCCTTTTTCTGCTTTCTCTCTTCTCTTATTTTAGTACCTAGTGATGCGCTTGGCTGCCCGACTGTAGTGTAAACCCAACGGCTGTTATGCAGGAAGTAGCTTAAAGCTAAATAGCCCTATATACGTATCCTATAAATCATCCACACCCCACCAATATAGCCCCACTCTGATATAGGTA
>JAMBMQ010000035.1:83196-98931 GCA_024363595.1 Xenopus borealis | reverse complement strand
TGTCTCAGAATATCACTCTGTACATTATACTAAAAGTTAACTCAAAGGTGAACAACCCCTATAAAATGTCTGAGAACAGATGTTTTTATGGGATCCAATAAAGAGCTGATGTTTAGTCTAAGATTTCCACTGTATGTGCCATTCGGTGTAACGACGGATGTAAGTTCCCTTCGAAGTCTCGAGCAGATGAATCGCACCCACAATGATCACACGGACAAACTTTGATTTGATTTTTTTTAATTAAATATTTCCATTACATTGAAAAAAAAGAGTCAGTCACACTATTTTACATTTTATTTCCCTTTCAGGTGAGTTAGAGGAAATGTTAAAAGCAAGGCATTGGCCAAGTACATAATGCAACTCCATGCCCTAAATCCTAATAGCTCTGTGTAAAGCTTCAGAGGGAACAGTAACAGGGTTTCATAACCTGATCTGATAATGATCCATATTAACCAAGCAGTGCCATGTTAAAGCAGAAGGAAAGGCTAAAAGTAAGGAAGCTTTATCAGGTCTATATAAATACACCAGTAAACCCTCCTCATTAGAAACACAGCATTTCTTTCTATTGAGTACACATGGACTTCTGTATCACACTTACTGTTTTCACCTTAAACCTCCAGGGCTAGGGCTTGAGCATGCTCAGTTTGATCCTCTCCCTGCTGTAATCTGAGCCCAGAGCTATGAGTGAGCAGAGGAGAGACTCAGGCAGGAAGTGATGTCACACCAAGCTAATACGGCAGCTGCTATCCTAAACAAACAGAGAGCTTCAGGGCTAGGGCTTGAGCATGCTCAGTTTGATCCTCTCTCTCTCCTTCCTGTAGTCTGATCCTGTTTTCAGAATAAACCTCCAGGGCTAGGGCTTGAGCATGCTCAGTTTGATCCTCTCCCTGCTGTAATCTGAGCCCAGAGCGATGAGTGAGCAGAGGAGAGACTCAGGCAGGAAGTGGTCACACCAAGCTAATACGGCAGCTGCTATCCTAAACAAACAGAGAGAGCTTCAGGGCTAGGGCTTGAGCATGCTCAGTTTTCTCCTCTCTCCCTCCTTCCTGTAGTCTGATCCTGTTTTCAGCTTAAACCTCCAGGGCTAGGGCTTGAGCATGCTCAGTTTGATCCTCTCTCCCTCCTTCCTGTAGTCTGATCCTGTTTTCATCTTAAAACTCCAGGGCTAGGGCTTGAGCATGCTCAGTTTGATCCTCTCCCTGCTGTAATCTGAGCCCAGAGCTATGAGTGAGCAGAGGAGAGACTCAGGCAGGAAGTGATGTCACACCAAGCTAATACGGCAGCTGCTATCCTAAACAAACGGAGCTTCTAGAGCTGTTTAGTCAGGTACAATAAAGCATGCTGCAGAATAAATCTAGTGTTCTAGCTGGCACTGTTGTGGCTAATCTATTGGCAATAAACTGCTTCGATAGCTTTCCTTCTCCTCGAAACGGGTCACTATATCCTCATGTTTTGGCACAAAGTTATGACTTTTAGAGGTTACAATAAAAACAAGATGTCGTCCCTGCTTGGCAATTATTCTAGCCATATTCAGTTGCACCGCCAACGCCATACTGCCAGCTGCTGATAAAAACAAAGAGATCTGCAGCAGCTCAGGCTTGGATTTCCCGCGCAGGCAAAGTTATAGTGGTGGGTACAAAAAAAAGCTTTTCTAGCACAAGTACCTGTGTTATACACACATCACCAACTGGATTAGCAGATTATCACTGCCCAAGACACTGTTACAGGACAGCATAACAACAGTTACATTTATATTACTTTGTTCATACATAGAACAGCTACTCCACGTGAATTAGTTCCACCATATAAGTAGCGGGTTGACTTGGGCCTGTCCTGGTTTTGCCATTTCAAATTGTAAAATAAAATTTAAAAAAATGGCGCAACAAAGTACCCTGGGCTGTGAGGCTCGCTGGCCTATCAAATTGCACCCTGGGAATTTTCTTTAATGGGGTGGATGACCTTTTAGTTACATTTAGAAAGCTACAGAATAGCCACTTCTAACAAAAATGTTTTTATTACTCATCATGCTCTTCATCGTCCTATTCTTATTGCAGCCTCTCATTCATTCAGCAACCAAAGTGAAAAAAACCCTCACATTATATAAAATGAAAAGCAAGTGCAAATTGTCTCAGAATATCCCTCTTGACAACATGCCAAAAGTTCATTTAAAGGTTCACTTCCCCTTTACGTCATTTGTTTCCTTATATAATGAATGAGCATAATGAGGACTGTACAGATCCTAGCGGAACAGCACGTGTATTTAGTTGTGTCGCTTTAAACAAAAAGGTTCACTTCCCCTAATTCTACAGTTTTATACATTGCTTCATTGTTTTTCTTCCAACAACTTAACAATTACTTCAAAAAATACATGTTTGCAAAGAAATCCCATTTGTCAGCGTCGTTCGTGTTTTTAAGGCCACAAAGAATACTTTCAGTTACATTAAATGAAAGATTTTAATCATTTGAGATACATGTAATGTTTGGCTTTTATATAATTTGCCCCCCTGCAGAACCCTCCCCTTCCAAACCACATCACACGTGATGACCAATACAGGCCTGCCCCCTAAATACCTCCCTGATAAAAGTGATGCAGCCCCCCCATGTCTGGCCTCTTAGCTTCCTCTCTAGCAGCCTCAATGACCAGGAACATGCACTGCTGGGCATGACTTCAACTGCATATTCCCCTGGATGACAAGTGCAAGGCAAATGGTCAGCATCCCTGGCCCTACTTAGTATTTTTATTAGGAGGTACAAGGGAGAGGTGAGTGGGTGCAGTTCAGGAAAGAGGCCCCTGCAGGGTGATTCACTTACATAAATGGATTTTGTTTTCCTTTAGCAATTCCATAGCCGATTGTTAAATACAAAACAGAGAAGTCATTGGTTAGGAGTTAAATAAAACAGGGATGCAGTGAATCCAGGATGCTCTTTTTTCAGGATTCAGGGAGTTTAGCCAAATTTGATACTTTAACATCCTGGGAATAACCAAATGCAAACGTATTTCTCAATTTTGAATGGTCAGTTTAGGCTTCAGTATTTGGATCTTTAGCCTTTTGTGGAAGATCTGGTACCGAGCGTACTCCAACCATGACGGATTTAGTGCATCCGTCAAATAAAATGAATATTTCGCATCCTCCATCTCACAAAGAGAAATGAAGTTTTGACACATAATAATGAAGGCCAGTTGCAGAAGGCTGGCATCTCTCCCCTCCCTGCTACTGGCATTCCTCACATCTAATTACTTCCCTAATTCCCAGCATTGTTTCACTTTTACAGGAACACAGTGGATTTGTGCTTATTACCTCAGAAAGAGGTCAGTATCGCTAATCTGTATGCCTAATGGGATGCAAATCAGGGTGGGTTTGGCTCTACAGACATCACAATTAATTATAAGGAATGGGATGGGGAAATTTTCTTTATTTAATACCAACCACTGGATGGTAACAAATATTAACTTGAAATATCAGGACTTGTTCTATGTAAGTGCTTCTGTCTCCTTTGTTCTCTTGTTATACAATTTGGCACTGGGGTAGCAGGCCCTTTTTGCCTCCCAGGTGAGAGGCAGTAACCCCTGGTTTCCCGTAATAACCAGAGAAAATGGTTTTGACCTCCTTCTTTCTGGGCAATACCAGCATCCACATGCCATTATCATAATAGGTTATTTTGCTCCCTAACAGTTCTCCCATATTCTCCCCCTCTCTCCCAGCCTGCTGCAACTTAACAAACTCCAGTAAGTCGATACCCGTTTGTACATCTTGTACATCAGTTGCACAGCCCAGAGTAATATGAGCCCGACTTCCCCGGGGAAGAACATCTTTGGGCATCACTTCTTTCTCTGCATCTGCTGGCCAAACATGAAGCTGTTCCTGAGTCAGTTCCACCTGAGCGCCCGCTGTCCTCGGAGTAACGAACAATGCAGAGATATGTAGAGTGAAGGCTTTGGAATAACCCTTTCTTACAGCCTAGGAAAGGAAAGGTGAGTGATTATTTTCTCTGGATACTTTTTTAAATTCACCCATCCCAATAAAAGGCTTTCTGTCATAGGATTTAAGTTTTTGTTCGGGTCCCTGTTACCCAGGCAAACAAGCAGAGCTTTGGAAGAGGTGACGTAAGATAAATAAAAGTTCAAGAATCAACTTTTAGTTGGCAGAGTCAGTGACCCCCCAACAACCAGATAGCATTTTACACTGCAAGCTAAAAATAGGCAAGACAGGAAGGCAATAAGTGCAAGGGAATGATCCAACACTGCAATGAAAATTGCCAGATTTTAGCAAGAACATTGGCGTTAGAGACCAAGCACGTAACCCTTTGAAAATTCCAAACCTGGTCAGCCCAGTGAATGTTCAAGCGTGGGTTGTGATGGGTCACTTGGATCATTCTGGGAGCACAAACTATGCAATGTCAAAATTCTCCAAATTGCGGAGAAACCAAGATACTAGGGATCACTAACTAATATGTAAAATTGCACCCCTAGTGCTCATATACTGAACATTACATCTGGGGCATTTCCTGCACAGTCGTCACATCTGAATAACACAATAACACACAAGCTAAGGGCATTTCTTGCACAGTCGTCACATCTGAATAACACAATAACACACAAGCTAAGGGCATTTCAGGGGATGACTATGTGCCACCTGCCCCTTATCATTACAGTGCTGACTGATACCAAGGCTCCATCACACCATTCCTGCCACACCAACCTCCAGCTGTGCATATTCCTCTGATCCCGGCACCTTTCCATAGTCGCAGAACTTGGTTGTACAGTGAAAAATGTTGGGAGTTTTGGCAAAATACTTCAGCAAGTCCAACTTGTGCTTGTCCTCACAGCCAACTGCAGAGAAAAGAACAAGATCGTAAATGAATCTGTTCCAAAAGCTCTGTAGAGCATCTGTCAAAGCGGACCTCATTGTATGGAAATCATAGCGTGGGATGAGCCGTGCCATACATACATGCTATCATGGTAAGTGTTCTGGATCATGAAGACAGAGTACATGATTTCAAGCATTACATCATCATGGAGGATTCTGTTCCATGATGGTAACAACAAAGATATATGTGCTGCTCATATGTCATTTCACAACAACGAAATGAACTCTGAGCAATATATAGCTGGCATGGGAAAATCAAGATTTCAGGTCAGAATTTATTCTTGCTAAATTCTGCACAATGCTGAAATGAGTCTCGCCATCACCACTCTGTGATATCTCTAACATTCTCTGAGCTTGCAAATGTCTCCAGCTGAGTGATACAATACAGACCATTGATTCACTTACTCCTGAAGTGCCACAGGGTGCTGCCGTAACACCCGGTGCCAGTTACATATCTGCATGTGGCCGTAAGATCATTTGCATGCAGCACAGAAAGCCTCGATATCAACGCATGTTGGCTTTAAGGAGGAGCCATGGCATGTTTCATTGGGACAGCCATGCATTGCAGCACTTGTGCATAAACTACAAATTGCTGCAGTGTCAACACACTCTATATACAAATTAAAAACAGGCAAAAAACTATTTTAAGAGGAGACAACATTTGCACAACATACATGCTTGTAGACGTTTCTTAAATGCTTTGAGGTTTCCCAGCTGTTCCAGGAACTCATGAGCGGTCTTTCTGAGGTTGTCCTCATCACGCTTGGCTAGGAACCAGCCAAAATACAGAGGTGGGATATCTTTTTCCAGTGTAGGTCTCAGATTCTTAAGTTCTTCCAGAGAGAGCTTCCAGTGGTTCTTATCCTTCAACTGAGCACAGTCCAGTCTCCAGGGGGTCTTTGGTTCCAGCACTATAACTGTGAATTGGAATTTGTTAGCAAGATCAAACAATTCTTCCAAGCGTTCACGGTCATGGTGTGTGTCATCAACAATCACTATACTGGCTTCATGCCTTTCACAGCAAGAGTTCAGATCTTCATCCAGTTTGGCATACTCCCCCCCACTGGAACTCCTTACAGCGGGTCTGACGTTATACTGGTCGGCAGAAAAAAGTCGAGCACTATCCTTGTATTTCTGTTCAACTTCTTTGGCTAGCTCTGACTTTCCACTTCCCGGCAGACCCCTAAGAAGAACCAATATCTTAGACTCTCGGACAGTAGTCACAGTGTGGTCATCCACTAGCAAAGGGGGTTTCTGCCCCTCTGGGTGGTCTTTGGATGCCTGTGCAGACATCATTCGGTAAATATTCTTGGCAGATATGGGGTCTGGTCTTCTGACTGCTTTCTGAACCTAGTTGGACAAATAGGAAACCTGTTAACATCACAAATACTACACAAACAGTACATGTATATACATGTAAATAAAAGTTCAAGAATCAACTTTTAGTTGGCAGAGTCAGTGACCCCCAACAACCAGATAGCATTTTACACTGCAAGCTAAAAATAGGCAAGACAGGAAGGCAATAAGTGCAAGGGAATGATCCAACACTGCAATGAAAATTGCCAGATTTTCCATGATTAGTTTTCCATACAAGTTGTACCCACAGTCACATAATTTTTGAGATTTCCAAACTTTGACAAGTGAAGTAATTAATTTATGGGCAAACACCCTTATGAGTTACAGAAGTCATGTTTTTTGGTGGCAAAGGGATTTTATTTTGTCGGACTCAAACTATTTGTAGTTTTATACCCTTATGCCACGATTGTCCACCAAACAAAACAAAAGAGCACTGCGTAGCATGCCTACAACACAACAGCCAACGCCATTCATGGCTTCCCACGACAATTTCCATCATGCCAATCCAGGGATTGTCAGGGTGGGTTAACGCTTTGATATCCACTGGGGAGGTTTGAGAAGTGCATTATTATTGTCAAGGAGAAATAATATCCATAACTTTGGGCTTGTTAAGACTACAGACCTTCCAACTAGCTGTGATGCATTCAAAACAAGGGGGCCAACATCATTATCTTACATACACTGTTGCATAGTAGTTGAGGTTCATCAAATTCGACCCTTTGCTCAAAAGACTTCCTAATTCTTAGCGCATCCAAAAGATGGAAAAATACCTGAAGATACTTCTTATTGTATCCAGCTAACACTACAGACAGCAAAGAGCTACAATACCGTTGTACGAGCAGCTTGCCTCTGTTAACACTCACAGTGTATTTGGTGAGCAGATGTTAGAAATCTGTGGGCTTGGTGGTATGCTACATTAGAAAGAGATCTTATGATACTTCTGGATGCTTTCCAAGGCCATTGTGAGAGGCAAGTCAGAGCGTTTCTCCAATATGATCATTTGTTTTAGAGAATCGTATAGAACATCCATGAGGTGTTTAATGCTCCTCCCAAGTAGAATTGGATTCTTTTGATTTTTCAGTAGAATGTTTCGGACTGAGGTTTAAATATGTTCCCTACATTCTTCATGTGACATGGTCTACTGGATACTGATAACACAGGCTTCTGGGGTTACTGTTTGGGGTCAAGAGAAGTCCGCTTAAGTGAGAAGTTATGCACCTGTAGAAGGTATACATAGCTTTCATATTTGCTTGTTTCATGTCTGTGTACATTAGCCAGTTGATATAGGTCTATGAGTTGTGTCAGATGGAAAATGGTCACATGCAACAAGATGTGACTTGTAGGATATTACCTCTCGATCATCAGGAACATTTCACATCTATAAAATGGTTCCAGCGAGTGCCAAACCTTTACATTTGATGGTCCAGTCTTTGGTCAAGCCCTTCTTTAAATTCCCAACTTTTAGTCAGGGTCCTGCTTAGCTCATGAAATCTCTGAAAATCCTTTGTCATTTAAAGAATATAAATCTCATTCTAGCTGACCTTCAAGCAGGGCTTTAGGGTTAGGGTTAACCCTAATACATTGGTGTATCTGGGAAATCAAATGTCAATTCAAGCAATGATGTAGGAGTGATTAAAAGTGGAAGTGAATAAAATAACAGCTAACGACGCCTGAGTAGATGAGATACAAACATATTTGTTAAAATGGCACAATGTGTTGCTGACTGAAGCAGATGAAGGTGACATTATCTGAGAGGAATGGCTGATGGAGATGGGAGTCACTGTATAGAAATATAGTGAAATATATAGTGAAATAATATATAGTGAATAAAGTACCCTGTATTGTTTAATATAAGGATATTACAAGTCACTGAGGAGCCTTTGGCCTGGTGCTTTTATACAGGTCATGGAACAACAAGGGTTACTTTATTTGTTATAATACACAAGTTTTAGTGAGTCATGTGACAGAAATGACATCACTAGTCACTGTTTGTAATTTACAGGCTATCCATGGCTTTTGTGTATTATATATATATATATCACATGAGAGAGGAGGTATGAGGTGAAGGCAGAGTGTATATGTCTATAAATACTATATATATATATATATATAAATGAGACAAGAAGCCGTTGGATAACAGAGGTATAAGTTGTACCACACACACACACACACACACACTTTGTGAGGTAAAAAGTCAGAGTCTGAGGTGAAAGAGAGCGCCTGACAGACATTCAGCGGCAGCAGCACATTACACACACGAGCAACAAATGGTGTTGATGTTCCAAAGTTCCCCTTAGGGACCCGGAGTAAGAGCGTCAGTAAATAAAGTCGCACATCTTGAGGGACACGGGCTAAGCCCGCGCAAATACACCTCAACTAGCCCCGCCCTCGAGCCGTGCACCTGTTACAAAGGTACAATCACACACACTAACACACACACACACACTCTAACACACAGAGACAGGCTAGGGGACAGGGATAAAAACACGTTAGTTCTCTGTGACAAGCCCAGCCCCAATATGAGTCCCCGCCAGGCCGAAGTAGTCCCTGAAAGCCCCTCAGACGGTCCTTACCTGAAGGCAGCGGTGCAGAGGCGAGAGCGCAGTGAGGAGATGTAAAGAGGACAGAGAAGAGAGCAGCTTTGTGCCCGCAAGGCGCCTGGCAGTCATTATTGTCCCCTCCCATCCAGCCCACGGGCCCAGTCTCCGCCTCCTCCCGAGCAGCTTTCACTTTAACCCTCACTGGGCCTGAGGGAACGCGAGGCCTCCCGTCACTTTGTCACTTAGTTAATATAAGTTAATATAAGTGCAGCTCACACGCACCTACTAGCCCTATCCTGTGTGCTGCTGAGCCAATCAGCTTACCGTACTTACAGGCGCTGCTTCATGTGTGACGTCCTTATTGGGGACAAACCTGAGGCAACAACATGAGGCCTAGTAATGTATAAAGTATATGATTACAGGCCTCACCTCCCAACATTTTGGAAGTAAAAAGAGGGGCGAGCATAGTATTGCAAAATGGGTTGACCACGCCCGTTTTTGTGACCACACCCCCTAATTACCATGTTCATTTTACAACATTTGACAGGTTATGGAAGTTTGAAAATATTTCTCTTTACCTTGTCCAAACTGTTACAATTACTTCTTTTCTTATCTCAGAACTGTTACAAAGTATCTTAGTTGCACCTGTTATCTGGGCTCACTGCCAAAAGCCAATTAAGTTAGAAACGTTGTTTCTTTTTCTGGCTGTTCAGTGTTTTGTGGCATCTTACAGCTGCCCCTCTGCAATTACAATCAGGTCTGGACTGAGAATCAAAATAGGCCCTGGCATTTCAGCTACACATAGGCCCAGGGCCGCCGTACCAAGTGCGGGGCCCAATTGGAACCATTTTGGTGGGGCCCCCTAGAAGGAACTTTGCTGTCTATCACAGGGCCACAGAGCTGGATGGGCAAATAGTGGCTGCTTTCCCCTCTGGTACTGGTACTGACTGTGCATGTTCCCATGGATCCAGGAAGAAGTGGTTGGAAGAGAAGATGCCCCTGTGAACTTCACTGGAGGGGACTTACACAGAGGGGTAAGTAGCAACTTAGGGGCAATAGGCCAGGGGGAGGGGTTAGAGCCAGGGGGTTGAATTCCTCTTTAAAGGGCAATTCCCTTTCATTAGTAAAACTTTAATAACACATAACCACAGAAATGTGTTCAAACTTTCATAACCTGACAAATTTGTAAAATGTGCATGTTAATTAGGGGTGTGGTCACAAAAATTGGCGTGGCCATACTAATTTCCACACAGCAAACCTCTTTGTCCCTCTTTCTATTTCCAAAATGTTGGGAGGTGTGCTATTTCATTATATATAGCATTACTTGTGTACACTAAAACAATACATGATTAATAGGACAGGAGCAATACTAGAGCTGAATACACATAACACAGAACTGCTAGGAGCCTGTATGTTCTCTTCATGTATGCATCATGCACGAGGTATAGAGTTCAGCAAGAGCCTAGTGAATGACAAATAAGAGGTGCTGTTCTGCATCCCTTTCATGATCTAGGGCCTCTGTAAATAACTCATATTAATGGCCTTCCTTTTCTGTTTTAGTTGGAACCTATACTCAATAACAATCATTTGTGTGCCTCCCCCAGATTTAGAGTTTGTCATTGGTTTATATAGTGAATAAAGTCCCTCCTATTGTGAAATACAAGGATATTATAGGTCACTGAGGAGTCCCATGACCATATAAAGAGTACAAGGCTGAAGGCCAAGTGCTTTTATACAAATAAAGGAATAAGAAGGTGCATTATCCTATTAATTAAAAAAAACATTTAAAATTGAAGATTTGATTTAAAGCTTGATTTAAAGATTGTGTAACCTTAGGGTGATGGCACATGGGGAGATTAGTCACCAATTTATAACAATGTAATAATAATAATAACAATTAAGTTGTAGGCCATGAGATACTGAAACCCAGAACTTTATTTCCCCAGAATGTCCCAAATTTCATGTGCCTGAATGTTGCTTCCCTTATAATTATACATTTATCTTCAACCTTCATCCTCCTCTCTGCTTTCTACATGCACATCCTCCTCCTCCTCCTCCTCCTCCTCCATCGCTGTGTTGCCATCTGTAAAACACAAAGCAGAGGTTTGCTCCATCCAACTGCAGGGCTACATTGTTGTCAGGTTAATGATGGATTAAAGAGACGTACCTGACATTAAATTGTCACTTTCATGATTGTTCTGTTCTGCTTCCTGCTGCTCTTCCATCCCCTGCTTTGCATCCTCCAAGGCCTGTAAATAAAATAAATACAATGGATCCTGCTTATTAAACAGTTTATTGGCTGTCCCTGCCTACAATACATAAAATCTCAGTGATCACATAGAATTTACTTCACCTTTTTAGAATTCAATCCAAGAACAATTTGGCTCTATAAAGGTAAACAAGCATCCTTATGATAATTTAGCCACTGGGGGCGCTGTTACGTTGATGTCCATGCATGAAAGCACCCCATACATAAGTATAGATAACTGTATATAGATAACTAATGTCCTCTGTACATATTTTTAGAAATAAGGAAATGAAAGGAAAATTTTCTTATAAACAGGATACATTTCACATTTTTTTTTGTAGGTGTGGGTGGTCACAAGCTGATGAACCAGACTGTGAACTGATCTGAGAGTTAAATAAAGGTAATTCACTCACATTGAGGATGGCTTGCTCTGCATCCTTATTGTGAAGCAGTTGTGCTCTCTCCAACGCATTCTCAAAACTGGTAACGGCAGACTGGTAATGCTTCAGCTTCACTGTGTGCAAGATTTCCATATTAATACAACATATATTTTATTTCTGCTAGGCGCTGTTTATACAGTATGAATGCCCTGAAGACAAATCACTATTACTAATAATTTATGACCTCCTGCTCTGTATAAGCAGCAATGGTACGACAGTTGTGCAGATGGTCCCTAGAAAACATTCCAAATATGAACACAGAACCACATTCCACATTACTTACTCTGTTGGAGGGTTTAGCATGGAATGTTAAAGTGAGTTCGCTGGATAAAGGAAGAGAGGTTGTCCAGAACTACTTATCTAGGTTCTATTTGGGTTGGTATAATTATACTGGCAGATCTATTACCTTCTGCCTGTGCTAATAACACACAGGCATTGAGCTGCCACTCAACATCCTCAGCTGCATCAGCCTCCTGCTGTGACTTTTCCCCATATTCCTTTGCTTCAGCCGTTTGCTCCAGCTCCAGGTAACATCTGCCAATCTCATGATACAACCAGGTCTTTTCTAAACTTGAATTGGCCAGAGGAATCTTCTCTTCCCACCTAAAACATAACACAACTCAGTACAGTTTATTCTTTTTGCTGGAACCTGAAACGGTACTTTTCCTATGAACTCAAACTTACACCTTGATGGCTTCATTGAATTTCCCAATGCGTGCATAAACTCTTCCGATATTATCTAATGCTCGGGATTTCGCCTCCAGCAATTTGCTAAAAAGATATATGTTGTTTTTATCCTCAGAAGTAATAAAAAACAATGGAATAGGGTATTTGTTTTTTTAAGGAGGTCCATAATAATAAATATATCTTCACACAACACTAATAAATAAATGCTGAAAATGCACTGTAGAGGCAGGGTGTAAAACCACCAACCCCCTTCAAAGTGAGGAGTATAGGGTTTCTACAAACACCTGCAGTATACATTGTTTTTTATTACCATATAGTAAAGGTCATGAAACCACATCTGTCAAATTATATTTTATAATTACCTTACCAAGCACAGGGTGCGGTGAAGGTCAGTAAACTGGGGAAGCAGGAGAAAATGAACTAGCCCATATTTTAAAAGAGGATGGCATTTAAAAGCATTACTGTAGGTTCAATTTAGTGAAGCTTAGAAAAGCTGCCTTTTTTAAGTGCCAATATTTTACCAGCGGGGCTTCTTTCAATTAATACCACAGATACTGATATGAACCAAGAACAGGATTAGGTCCAGAATAGTTTAGTTGATTCAGAGAGAACACACTATGAGGTGTTAACTACACTTCTCAAGAGCAGATGAGTTGTAGAATAAAGTGCCCTGTCAGTAATGTATGCTTACTATTTCTCTGCTATAGCCAAGTCCTTCTTGTGGCTCTGCAATGCTGCCTCTATCTGACCCATGTCCATCTGAGCATTCCCAATGCAGCTGTGGAGACTCCCAGTAAGCTCTTCCCTATTGTGGATTTCTACTGCTGTCCATCGTTCAACTTTCTTTAGCACAAGTTGAGCCTTTTTGTAACTATCTTCTGCTTTTCCACTTGAGAGCACTGGAAGGGTTTAGAGACAACAGAATGGTGACAGAAAGCACAAACAAATCATGGATAAATGTTGTATAGAACAATGTTATACAGTCAAGTTCTACCCAGGTCTTCCTAATAGTATTTTTTTTAATTGCCGTGTGCTGCAACTTCCATACTTGCTTCCAGCAATTTGTAGTAAAAACAGAAAGTACATCCACTGTATAGTTTGTTACATTACTGCTAAATGTAAAGAAAACACATCAAGGATTTGGCCCAGCTGGAATACTGACCAACAAATTACATTAAAATAGGTTGTGCAACTTGTCCTGTCAGCAATATTTCCTGGTACACATTATTATTACATACGGTGGTCTATCTCCTCCAAGCTCTTTACAATGTATTGGCTAGGGTCAGCAGATTTGTTCTTATCCCGCTTCCACTTCTGCTGCATGATCTTGCGGTCCCGCTCCCGCGCATAGATGGGCTTCTGCTGCCTCCAGAACTCAGTACGAGTGTCCAGGTACAGGATTCCATTAATGATCAGGTCGTGCAGTTTGACCCCACCTCGTGTATTGCCTTTCACTAGAGCTGTGTCAAAGAGAAATTACTAGATATAAGAATAAGCAAGGCAATAAACTGCTTTAAAATTGTATTGCAGAACTGCGCCTATACACATTAAAGGGAAGAGAGTTGTATGTATATAAATGGTGTATATTTGTACAATTTTGTCCCTATAGACCCTAAAGTGTTACTGACTCATTCTTGTTACTTACAATAAAGTGACTGTATCACAATCCACATAGCCTTGCACATTCCCAAAACCCCCTGTGCCTGGTGCTGCCAGACTCTGTCACTGGTTCTCCTTTGGCCACCATGCAGAGCTGGGGTAGAGTGCAAGGATCTGATAAGCTGAACATATTGTTTATATCTATTTTCCTGCTTATACTGCCCAGCCCAGGCTGCCATGGTCCAAAAGCACCACTTACAAAGGACAATTGCAAACAGTGTACAGCAATTAAAGTGGTACAGTACAAACACCCTATTGTGAAAATATTTCATTATCCTGTGTAATAGCTTTCATAATAGTACTATGGACTGGTTCCCCTTTATTCTGACATGAGCCACTTGCTTTAACAGAAGAAGAAGAAACTTATAAAAGGGAAGATTCTGATTAGACACATGATAACTCTTATGCAATATTGTTATTTGTACACAGACCACACACAGGTCAGGACAAGTTTTTATCGCCGCAGGACAGTTGCCTTGCCATTTAATTTGCTGGATGCATGTTCACGTAATTCTAATTAAAATGCCTTTACCCATGAAGTTCAAGTGACATTCTCTCAGTTGCTGATGGGAAATCTTTGTAACTAAACTATATTTGTCTGCATAGTGCCATCCTGTGGTCAAAACAAGTATAACAGTAATACAATTATTTACAACATTAACGACCAGACTTCCAGAGCATCTTGCTTAAAGCAGCTGCTTCCAACTTAATTAGTTAACTACCTACCTTCATCCCTTAATAATGATTCCAGATATTCCTTATCACTGTACAGTTCTCCGAGAAGTTGACGCGCCGTCTTCTGGCTCCTCTCAGGATCTACTTTCTTCTGCTGCTTTGAATCCTTCTTCTGCACCTTGACCTGAGCCTTTTGTTTAGCCTTCTTGCTCTGGAGTAAATTTGAATTACAAAAAAATTTGCCTTTTGTGTTTGCTTCAGCTGCATTAATCTTCTGTTACCTATTTACATCCTGTATAAAATCTCTTCAGCAATTCTGTTCTGATCTGTTTGTAATTGTTAGATCTCCTTACATAAACAGAGACACATTATCTTGGTGACATGGAAACAATATTTTTAGTTTGACAAAGCAAACCATCTTTTAACCACATTATTAAGCAGCATAACAAGAACAATTGATTTTTCATGAGAACAACAGGCAAAAAAAAGGTTTTTACCTCCTCTTGTCGGCTTATAAACTGCAAATCTGTTTTATTTTCGAGTTTAACACTGGCAGGAGCTACAGTGAGAGGAGAAGTATCAGTGAAAGGATATATACATTGATGCAGATAAAGCATACATGGAGTCATGCAAGGAATACTGTGCAATATAAACATATGGGGCAAGTTTTAGGGAAAAAAAACGTATCAATGCAGCAGGTATGACTGCATGGGGCCCAGAAATATTTAGGGTTCCACTCAGAGTTTAAAACAAACATTGAGGGGTATTCCTGTGAATTTCAATAAATGCTCTGCCACTAATTTAATACTACTTTCTTTTTAATCATTTCTCATGCATGAGCATCACAGACAGCAGAATTCCACATCAATTTTCTGTAGTAGTCCTTCACCCACCCAATTTGTTTGTTAGTCCAATGGATGAAGGGAGGCAGATAAACATGTTGGGTGGGAGAGGGCCCGTCATTCCGCAAATCACAGTGAACATGGAAATTGTAATGGGAATGGAGTGTGGACTGACACAAATAGGACAAGACAGTACGACTCACTTCCGACTGAGTTCTCAATTGCTTCCTGCGCCTTTTGTATCCCCAGACGGAATCCCTGAAATTCTGGGCGTAGCTTGTACCCTCTGTGGTAATGCACAAGGGCAAACTCAAAGTCTCCCATGGAGTAGAGTGCTTCTGCCTTCTGGTAAAGACCCTGAATGTGGGGAAAAAATGGTGCACAATTAAGTGACAGAATGGTGGGTATATATATATATAT
>JAMBMQ010000035.1:68594-80146 GCA_024363595.1 Xenopus borealis | reverse complement strand
GGGGGGGGGGGGGTCACTGCTGTTTCTGCAGTCTGGTTACTAGGGTCCACACACCCCTCGCATATTCATATTCCAGAGGAAGCAGACCCTGCAGGGGGACCCAGTAGATATAGGGGTAATACATGATCCTAATTCAGATACAATTTCAATAAATACTGCTAACATTTTGGGGGCCTGGAAAATAATGTGCTATGGGGTCCAGTTATTTCTAGTTATTCAAATGGTTGCTAGGGGGATATGGACCAAATCAGTGCATGGTTGCTAGGGGTGTGTGGACCCTAGTAACCAGACTGCAGAAACAGCAAACTGTGGAACTGCTGAATAAAAAGCTAAATACGTGAAAGCTCTGAATAATAAGAAATGAGAAGCAATAGTAACTTGTCTCCGGATCATACTAAGAGTTCATGGAAGTTATTAGAAGCCCAGAGCCGCCCTCGTTCATTCCCTCTCTTACTGCAGTGAAACTGTCTGTGGCTTTCTTATATTCCGCCTTGTGATACAGCTGCTCCCCCTCTGCCATGTAAGTGGCGAATGTGCTCTGGGGCGCCTGTTCCCCCTCATTCTCCTCAGCCATAGCTTTAGCCTTCAATCTGCACACAACCAGCAGCACTCTCCAGTACGTTGCGTTTAGCTAGCTTGAGGCGTTGCTTAGCAACACCGCCGCACATACCTTACTTCCGCCGCGATTCCTTACTTCCGGTTTTGAGAGCGCGCCATCTGGCGCCAGTTGTGTATAATGATTCCTGTGGAGCTGTGCAGCAGTGTACTGTTTGTAATAATAACTGGCTCATACATTGTCTTATTATGTGAGAAAACCCACACACAGTCCCTGTATTATTCTAAATCTAGGCCTATGCACTGCTGCCTCCAACTCTCTCACACTGTGTTTATTAAAAGCTCTGAAATTCCAGTCATTTCCTGGTGTTTTTATGGAGAGTCACAAAAGCAAGGAAGGCTAATAACTAATAGTTTTCTGATACAAACTGAGGGGCTCACTATCTAGTTATAGGGACTAGGGTTGACACCTTTTCTTGAAAAAAATCCCAGCCTTCCTAATAGTTATCTTTTTTTCCTATTAATAACATTGGGATCAACCATCAAAAATAACTGCCAGATGAGTAATATACTGGCCAGGTGACAACCCTTGTTGCCACCTGGCTGGTATATTACAGGCCTGGCTGGTAAAAATGATGGTTGATCCCAATCTAATTAATAAGGAAAATAGAAAAATATATAGGAAGGCCGGTATTTTCTTCTAGAAAAGGTGGCAACCCTAGTTGCCACCAGCCTGGCCAGTAAAAACAGTGGCTGATCCCAATGTTATTAATAGGAAAACATGATAAATAATTAGGAAGGCCGGAATTTGTTTCCAGGAAAGGGTGGCAACCATAACTGGGACTGAAATTAGAAACAGGCCCTGGTATTTCAGGTAGAGACTGGCCCCAACAGCACCCTGTACAAATAGGGTTGCCACCTGCTCAGTATTTTACTGGCCTGTAAAAATGATGGCTGATCCCAATGTTATTAATATGGATAAAAGATTATTATATAGGAAGTTCGGGATTTTTTTCCAGCAAATGTGTCAACCCTACATACAAACAGCATATTTACATTTCCAGTCTAGGCCTGTGTATCTACTATGACCACTGTCCCACCACTACAAAGGTCTCACTTTCTGCTTCACTGCTTCATGGCTAGTGTTGCCACCCGTTCTTGAAACAAATACCGGCCTTCCTATATATTTATCTTTTTTTTTAATAACATTGTGATCAACCATCAAAAATACCAGCCAGGCCGGTAAATTACTGGCCAGGTGGCAACCCTATTGCCACATGGCCAGTATTTTACTGGTAAAAATTATGGCTGATCCCAATGTTATTAATATGGAAAAAGGATAAATGTATATTAAGGCTGGT
Organism: Xenopus borealis; assembly: GCA_024363595.1. Taxonomy (NCBI): domain Eukaryota; kingdom Metazoa; phylum Chordata; class Amphibia; order Anura; family Pipidae; genus Xenopus; species Xenopus borealis. Next base: position 78,230 of record JAMBMQ010000035.1, on the reverse strand, counting down.
AATTTTTTCCAGAAAAGTTGGCAAACCTATTTGTGGCCCTTGTTGGGCTTCTAAACTTAATTCCATCCAGGATGTGGCAATTGCAACAGGATCTTGACAAACTGGCAATCTGGGCAGCTAAGTGGCAAATGAGATTCAATGTTGATAAATGTAAAGTCATGTACCTGGGATGTAAAAATATTCACTTATACCCTTAATGGGACTGCACTAGGCAAATCCATAATGGAGACGGAGCTTGGAGTCCTTGTAGATGATAAACTTGTCTGTAGCAAGCAATGCCAGTCAGCAGCATCAAGGGCCAATAAGGTCTTGTATTAAACATAGAGTCACGGGAGGAGGGGGTCCCACTGTATAGAGCACTTGTAAGTCCACATCTAGAAGATGCCCTACAGTTTTGTCTCCCTCACTCAAACAGGACATTATTGTATTAGAGAGGGCACAGAGAAGGGCAACTAAGCTGGTAAAGGGAAAATCTTACTTAGCTATGAGGAAAGACTGGCCAAATTGGGGATGTTCACACTGGAGAAGAGGCGCTTCAGGGGTGATATGATAACTATGTATAAATATATAAGGGGGTCATATAATAATCTCTCTAATGCTTTATTCACCAGTAGGTCTTTCCAGCTGACACAAGGTCCCCCATTCCGATTAGAAGAAAAGAGGTTCCAGCTAAATATTGGGAAGGGGTTTGTTACAGTGAGAGCTGTTAAGATGTGGAATTGTCTCCCTGAATCAGTGGTACAGGCTGATACATTAGATAGGTATAAGAAGGGGTTGGATGCTTTATTCACCAGTAGCTCCTCCCAGCAGACAGGAGGGAGCCAATGAGATTAGAGGAAAGGAGGGAAAGGGGTGTTACAGGGAGGGAAGTGAATCAGTGGTACAGGCTGATACATTAGATAGGTATAAGAAGGGGGTTAACTAATGAGGGAATACAGGCATATGGAAGATAGCTCATAGTACAAGTTGATCCAGGGACTAGTCCAGGGTTTCTTTGTTTTTTTTAAAGTTAAAAGGTCGAACTTGATGGAAGTGTCTTCTTTTAAACCTAACCTAACTTACTATGTTACTATGAACTGACTTATTTTGGCATTTGAGCTGCAGATGTATTTTCCACTGGTCAGAGCACTCATTGCAAATGTGCCTACTGGGCTGTGGGCTATTATGATCCTCTTAGGGTTGCCACCTGGCTGGTATTTTACTTGCCTGGACAGTTCAAATAATGGTGGATCCCAATGTTATTAATAGGGAAAAAGGATTAATATATAGGAAGGCCGGTATTCTTTTTACAGAAACGGTGGAAACCCTAGAATCCTCTCCATATAACACACAGTCATTTTAAAATTGTCCTTGGCTTAATACAGCACATACATTATACATACAGTGGCACTTGGGGGCAACAGGTAAATCCTGCCACAAAAGGCTAAGGGAAAATGTTGTTTTTGAAGTACAACTCCCAGCATCCCCTGACAGCTTGTCTTCATTTCATTTAACTGAGTGAGTGTACAATGTATTGTGACAGTGGCACCTTGCTTGAAGAAATCACATCCCCAGGACAAAACGACTGGTGTTAAAAAGCCAGATGCACCTGCCATGCTGCTTGTTTTTGATAAACAACTCCCAGCATCCCCTGACAGCTTGCCTTTGTTTGCAATGCAAGTGCTCTTCATGGAGAAGGAGCATCCCCAGGGCAAAACTACTGATTATGTATAGCAATGAAAGGAAAACATCAGCATTTCTGTGCATTTCAATACTCATTGATGATAGTGCATTTCTTAAAAAAATGTATAATATATATTTAGTGTGTGTATGCTGCTGTTAGGTATATATTGGGAAATCATACATGCTACTTGCAGTCAGTGCCTGTTTTTGTTTTACTGTGGTACATGAATATGTCCATATGTATACAAAGTAATCAATCATTGGCATGGGTATTATGCAAGCTGCCATCATGCCACTATGGGAGGTGCATTGTTTATAACAGGTGGCTGCTTCATGGAGAATTTATATTAAATGTATTTGTAGATAATTTAGTATCTCCTGCAGGATTTAGTCCCTTAGGTTGAACACATTATATAATAGGTGGCATGTTGTTTCTGGAAATACTAGCTGCGTGAAGCTAGATAAATAAATACTGACTTATCATTTAATCCTTTCATAGACAAAACTTCCTTTCCCCTAAAGTCACAGCAGTATGAGCAGTGAATAGGGAAGCTCAGCCTTAACATTAGATAGACAGTAACTCGGAGCAAGATTATTTAGCTCTAACACCAACTAATGATGATCAGCCATTTAGCCAACACAATCTGCTTTAATAATTCCCCAGCACAAACACCAAAGATTAAGCAGTGAAGAATTCCATTAGCCAAGACATTATTCAGATTGAGTTCTGTTTTATTAGTGAAACCAATAAGTTCTGTTTCATTTCACAGTGTAAAACGATTACATTTACATTTCTGTGGCTTTATAACAACATTCTCACAATGATACATCTTATTGGGATACTTTTATTAAATGTAGAGAACACATTGCTGTTGTTTAAGCACCTCTGGTTCCTCTCGTGTATCTATATACAGTATGTATGTATGTATATTTATATCGCTGTATTAAACACAGGGTAAAGCAATATTTCCTCTATGCTTTCATTCTTTTACGTATCTATAAAGTCACATCATCGCATGTAAAATATTCCTACTAATGCAGCCTGTACTTTCTATGCCATATCTGGTGTAATGTGAATATTTTAGATTTCATTTAAATAAACACTACACTCTCTGGCTGCCCAGGTATAACTCCAGTCCCCCAGCCCATATTGATGATCATTTATATGCCAGTATACAGTTTCCCCAGAGAACATAATGATATTTGTTTTGCATCAATGATCTTTCCTAAAGACAAGTTGATTTGCTGGCTATAACAATCCTAAAGCTACTTTCTCATGCTACATAACGTTTCTGATGATGCAGAACAAATGAGCAATTAACATTTCCATCCAGCAGACGGCGCCTGGCTTTATGCAGCTAAATGAGAAGCCTGGAAATCTAGTTCAGTTATAAGCAATGCTGTATAATTACCCTTTCAGTCTGATACACTGACCAGAGGCATTGAATGCTACAGACATGACTTGGTAAATTGTTCCAACAATGGGTGTGGTGTTGTCGCCAGCAAAGCCCCAGGATTTACAGTTGTAACCTCAGAGTGTGAGCAAATCCTGCTGCTCATTAACTCTTTCTGTACTGCACCTAAACTGTCACATGGTACTGCTGAAAATAATATCCCCAATAATAACTGTTAAGATTTTTAGGAATGTCACTGGTTTATAATCAGGTTGCAAAATCACCTCTTCATGTTTTACCTGCTAACGACAGGCCAAAATATAGCAAAAACTGAAAGCTTTATTTTCCCTATGTTACAAATGAAAAGCTTAATATATAGTTATTTCTATTTGCATTGCATTACATTGCACTGTTCATAGCAGGTTTTCTTTAAGCCTGTGCCGAGCGATAAGAGAAGTTTGGCAATACAAAAGAAATCACAGTGCTTCTTTGCAATACCTTTCATAATTTCCTTATGCCAATTCTGTAAAAAGTCAGGGACAGATAATATAAGGTGAATGGATAGTGAAGAGCTGGTGCTGACAAAATGAATGGTGCGGCGTGTATAAGACGGCAACATTTTTACCGTTTTTGTCAATGTCATATTTGCAGCCGAATTCCTTGTTCCCACATAGTGAGCATGTGCACTGGATTTCTATCCAAATAGTCGGTGTAAATCCTGCTGTTGTTTAACTGTTTCACAGAAATCAAAGAGAATGGAGGGAGGTCTGGGCAAACAACACAAGGTTTAGGTGTGGTTAATACAATGATATTGTCACCGAAAGACACAAGTGATGGAAAAGGTTAAAGCAGACAGACAAAGAATAAACATGTTATACTGTATCCCCTCTGATGTTTCCAGTTTACTAATACCTTGCATTAGGGTAAGGGCTTCCTTGCATCATATACATGATGGGTCTTACCTTATACATGAATTAAATCCTGCACCTGGATTTGGGTCTGACAGTAGAGCAGCGTCATTAGGAAGTATGAAAGAAAGCGGTCTTATATCTGCTTATTTATTTCACTGAATGAACCTTCATAACCTATTTTACAGCTTCTGAAGGAGGAGGAACTCTAGCCAGTAGATTTAATGAAATTAAATGACCTTCAATATGTGCCAGGCACTGTCTGGTTGTTGGAAATATCATCAATTGGGAAACCAATGAGATTACATCAGCCGACCATCCCTCTCTGAAAACAGCCCATTACACAAATGACATTAGTTGATGTTTATCCATTGTGTAACACGTCCGAGCATAGGTGCCTGCAAGGGGCCCAACACAGACAACACCCCCCCTAGACATTTTCCCAATATGCAGTGGGAACAAAGGATTCAGGGCACATTAAGTTCTTGTGTAGTTGCCAATATGTAAAACTTATTTCCAGGGTGAATCTATTGCTGGGCCGGGACATTACATCTCAGTAAGGCAATTAATACCATGGTACAGAATTTACTGGACAATACACTAGAGATAAGTCAAGTGAATAAGACTGCGGTTGCATTCATTAAATAATACCTTGCCATCAGGACTGGACTGAGAATCAAAATAGGCCCTGGCATTTCAGGTACACAGAGGCCCAATCAGCTCACATAGAGGCCCAAACAGTCCCCACCAGCCCACTAAATACTGACTTTCTATGGGACCTTATAGCAGCCCCTCTGGCATTTGCCCTAACCCACATATTGCCAGTCCGGGCCTGCTTGCCATTGTCAAGGAAATATTGTCCTTGGTCACAATTGTTTAATTTGGGACGTAGCCAAAAGTATGTTGGTGCACTGGTGCCTCCTCTAACAGGCAATAATAATAATATTGATTATATAGTATAAAAATGGACTCTGGTTTTACACTAAAATGATCCTTTAAGGCAGGGGTTGTCAAACGTTACCCACTTTCTTTGGGCAATGATGGGGCGCTCCTAGATAAATGTGGGGGAAGTTTTACCAATGACCAAGATCTTCACCCACCCTTGGGTTCTGCAGCAGCTACTGGACAGGTGTTAAACACACACACATGAAAAATACATTCTGAACCAATGAAATAACATGACATTATTCTCCCGCTCTCTTATACCATTCTATTGGGGAGGTTCATACAGAAGGCTTCCATTCTATCAAATGCATGTAGCCCTCTGATGCTGCAGTTGTTGTGAATTCCCAGAATCCTCAGCTAGCAGCACAACAACACAGAGTGCTTGGAGGTGTGGCAAGCAGCACTTAACGTTTCTCTGAAGAATAATATGTAAGGAATGTATCAATTGTCAATGACAGCTATAACCTGCTTTTAACAAAGGAACCAACGCCTATGTGGGAATGAAGCCAGAGAGACAGAAATAGAGGCATTGAGATGCGATTGTTGCTCCCAGGTGATAAGGTGCATTCCTGAGTGACAAACAAATACATTCACAGATAGGGTTGTCACCTGGCAGGTTTTTTTACCTGAATGACCGGTATTTTTGATGGCTTATCCCAATGTTATTAATAGGAAAAAAAGATAAATGAATAGGAAGGCCGGGATTTTTTTTTAAAAAAAAGGTGGCAACCCTATTCACAGCACTTACCTCACTACATAACATACAAAACACCTACAATATACAAACACTGTAACATTATATATATATATATAATTTCAACAGATCAACCTCTAGGGCCTGAAAAATAATTTGCTGTGGGACCCATTAATATCTATTTATCTAGTTACGCCACAGCATTATGGGCCTGATAATGTGTGGGTTTTGATTTGGACCCTAACCCTACACATGTGTCACTTATAAGGACATAAATAATAACACGTGCAACAATCCTGACAGCTGCTCAGGCTCAGTAATATGGTGGTCCACAAGGTTCCTGCTTTATACATGTGGAAAATCACCTGCGTCATCTTCTACAAGGTCTGGAGGCCCTAATGTTATATCAGTAGGATTGGACTGGCCAGGCCCAGATTTGTGGGATGGAAACCAAGTCCCGGGCCTAGGGTGGCAGGATTTTAGGGGGGACAGGCTGCCCAGCCACACCCACATTGGTTCACAAACACTGGGGATACGCAGGAGATACTATAGTTTATTTACATTTCCCATGAGCCAATCCCCATTGCTCCGGTCCTGATGATGAACATTTGTGAATAAAGGTCAGAGCGTGGGGCCAAGGGACGCCCGCCATGTAAATTCGGCCCTGGGATCGACCAGACTACCAGAAACTCTCCCAGATTTGTGTTTCAGACTAAGTCTGATAATAAGTCTATGTAACATCTAATTACCCATTGTCTCATGTAATTCATGTAAAGAGTTGAGTCTGGTGTCAGATTCTCAGGTGGGACTAAAGAGACTCAGTCCAAGCCAGGAGATGAAGCAATAGAGGTGTGTGTATAATAGATTCAGAGTCAAGCTGAGCTGCTCAGAGTATTTTGCTCCACTTATTGTATGGGCCATTGGGTGAGGTGGCTGTGACCTGCTGCATTTTTGAATGTGGGTCACACACACAGGGCCGGACTGGGAGGAAAAAGCAGCCCTGGCAAATGTATGAAAGCAGCCCATGTATTCACTCACGTGTAAAGTATAATATATATTTCCAACCCCAAGATTAACTAGAACTAGTGTTTATTAATAGGTATTTATATAGTCCATTACCATATAATCCCCAGCAATATTATACACACTATGTGCTGGAACTGGTGTAACAAATATCTCCCCCTAGTTTCTATCACAACTATTTCTACTTCCAGTATATTGTACATTTTCCTTTGTGTGCCCCCAGCTAGACCCTGTACCCTGGCAGATAAAAGGAATATAATTCCCATGTGTATCACAGGATACAAAGTGTCACATGTCTCATGAAATTAATGCTACATATCACAGTGTAACATATACAGGCTGATCATAAGGGATTGGGTATATAGTAACTGTAATATTACTAACACCTCCCATATGTACTGACATGAGCACTAACACATACATTGGCTTAGCTCTGGTTATTATGGACACTCATTTACATTTCTACAGTCATTGGCTCATTTACATATTAAATACAAACTTACTTAGCATATTTAGGTGAGCAGCCCATTTACATTTCAAAGCAAGCGGCCTATCGGGCATTTGCCCGAACCCACAGGTTGCCAGTCCGGCCCAGCAGTCGCCATTCCATGTCCCTCCTGCAAATGCCTCCATAACTCTCCCTAGTGCTGAAATGTATAAATAACAATCACATATTCTCACAACTGTGCAAAATGTAAATAATAATAAAAAAGCAAATGCTTGTTATAAGACTCAGGTAAAACCGGGTGTGCCGGGCTTTTCAATCCTCCCAATTCCTGTTTCCTGGTTGAGCCGTAAAGCTGAGTGTACATATGTCTCTCACACCCTTCAGCAAATATTAGCTCTGCGCTCATTCACATTAGCTTCTGGGGGCCACTATGTACATGTCATTCAGTTCCTATTTCTTTTATAAAGTACAGTACATCTAATGTGTTCAATGGAGCCAGTCATTTGTCTTTACAGAAAGCCTGGGAGGGAGGGAAAAATATTTTCTACTGGGGCCTTTAAATTCTAGTTACAACAGTGAACATGAAATGTAAATACTGTTACTGGGCCTTTAAATGGGCTGTTCACCGTTGAGCTTTTATTATGATGTACATAATGAGATTCTGAAACAATTTGCAATTGGTTTTTTTTATTATTTGTGGCTTTTCACTTATTTTTCTTTTTTTTTTTATTCAGCAATTTGTTCAGTCTGGTTGCTAGTGTCCAAACGCCCCTAGCAACCATGCACTGATTTGAATAAGAGACAGGGATAGGAATAGACAAGGAATAAAAATTAGAAATAACAAGACATTTATGGCCTTACATATGGGGTCAGTGACATGTATTTGAAAGCTGGAAAGAGTCAGAAGAAGAAACTAAAAAAAAAAAATGAACACCAATTGAAAAGTTGCTTTGAATTAGTCATTCTGTAAACATAGTAATCCTAGTAGTCAGACTGGAATAACTGCACCTTCTCTTATGTTCCCTGTCTCCAGCAGGAATGAGTGTGAAACAAAAGAAAAAAGGGAATTTCAGGGCAGCACATAACTACAGAGGCTTCTTGCTGGCATCACTGCCAAAGACTACATTTCCCAATTGTTCTTGCGGCTGCCAGATGACGTGTAAGGGAGGGGCCGTAATAAACGTAAGCGTGGTTTGATTGGCCGCTATTTGGCATGTAGGACATGTGGTGCAATTTGAGCCAATGAGGGGGCTGGGCGTGCATGTAGCCATGTCAGCAGATGGTGAGGAGAGGGAGCTGTAGGAAGAAGCGGCTCAGAGGCGGTAACAAAAGGAGTCGGATCAGTAGGACAAGCATTCGGGACGAGCTGAGCCGGGTGAGTGTTTCTTCTTCATGTTCCTTGCCCTCGTGCTGCTGCTGTTATAGGGACAGGGGAGTCTCACGGAGTGGCACAACTACAACTCCCAGCGTCCCCCATTACACTGCTGTGGTTGTTAGAAGTTACCTGCCCTTCGCTTTAAACGGGGACGTGAGCTTTTAAACACTTGTAGTATATTATATAGAGACCGATTGAAAACAACTTTTTTTTAATTACATTTCTTTATTTGTTTGGAACTATTCGCTTGCCCCTGTATGGCCTATAACTGATAATACTGCCTGGTTGCTATAGGAATGAAGCCCTAGTAACCAGGCAGCTAGTACAAAGTTTCAGGTGCACATTAGTTTAGAATGATTGTGTCTACATGTTCCCAAACACCCAGTTTAATATATATATATAAATATTCCTTTGTGTGTCAGCACCTGGGAAATGTCAATCACTGCCCCAGTGTTACCTGCAAACTGGAAGGAATGGAGCCCCGCCCCCAGCACCTGTCTGTCTGTCTGTCACTGCCCTCCCCATTCATATGGGATACTGAAAGCCGCCATGCAGTTGGACACTTTGTACCTAGTAATAAATATTCTCCCAACAATCCCCTATAACCAGCAGCACCCTGACCTGCACCCTGACCTGCACCCTGACCTGCACCCTGACCTGCACCCTGACCTGCACCCTGACCTGCACCCACCCAGCCACTCTCTCAAGTTCATTCTCCCTTTGTCTATATATATATATAACCTGCCACTCACCTCTCCTATATATTAATGGAACATATAAACAATGAAACTGTTAGATTGAAGGGAAGTCATTTTACTATAAATCAATAGGTACAGACATTACACCTGGGGTTCCCAACCGGTTCTGACCCGGGGACTGGTGTTGAGGCAAAACTTGGGGTGGGCTTGTCAGCATCCAATTCAGCACACCCTGGTGGCCCAGTTCAGGACTGTCTGCGGCCTGGTCGTTGGGGACCCCTGATCTACATGTTTCATCATATATATAAATAAAACCAGACCCTGATGTAGTTAGAGGCTTCAGTGGGGTGTTATTCCTTTAAATAAAACCATTACTTGTCTTCATTTACTGTGCTTTCTGGCTCCACTCTGTAATATAGCCAGTAATACATATATCCAGTCATATATACAGTCTTATATACATTAATAGATATATCCAGTCATATATAC
>JAMBMQ010000035.1:38299-53454 GCA_024363595.1 Xenopus borealis | reverse complement strand
TTTTTATTTTGCACATCTATTTACCCAGTTTTTAATTTTACCCTGAACTGTTCCTTTAAAGGAAATATCAAACTTCCCAATATATCATCAGTGATTTGAAAATGTATTTGCTAACGAAACAATATCTGTCTTGTATACTACTGCTTGTCCTCACAACATGGAGAGGCGTCTTCTCCATCCAAGACTCCACATTAACCGATCCAAGTGCAAGGGGGGAGTCTTGGCTGGAGCTGAGAGCTGAGAACAGCAACATTGTTTCAGTGGTATGTTTAGTCAGAACCCGCAGTGCAGGGAATAGCGACGGTCACATACAGACCCTGCTTTCAAAAGCCGTGAGCCCTGTGATTTATATCTGCTGTCAGATTTGGTGGGGTTGACTTTGGTGCCAGGAACACCGTGTGCTGCAAAAGAGTTAATGGGAAACCATTGATCTGGTCTCCCTCATCTCCCTCCCTCCCATTCAAAATAATTCATCAGAGTTGCACATTCATTACATTAAGAGCTTAGATCCTGTACAGATGCCAGAACTCAATGTATCGGCCTTGCCGTGTCCTTAATCAGTTTTGCTGTTTGAATAAATCAAACTAACCACTTTTATCCTCCAGAGACGTCTCTTCTCAAGGTGATTCCAGGCTGCTGCAGTGAAAGAGAAATACTGCATTCTGTTGCAATTATACATAGGCTCAGTCTTTCTTATCCATCAAAAAGAAATTCATTTGCACTGAAATCCTGCGCTTCCATCACTTCTGCTGTTTCTATGATTTATCATTCACCAGAATGTTGTTGCTTTAGACGGATCATACATTGAAAGGCATTTTCTTTCCAGCATGAGAATTTGGGAAATGAATTTAACTCCATTCTTCAGGAAAGAGCATTTCCTAATAACTTTTTCAGTATCAACAGTTTGACAGACCTATCACTTACTGGCTTAACTAGAAAATACTGGGGCAGCAAAATGAGTTTAGGGCCCACCTTAATTTTGGGAATAGACATTATTCATGAAACTGCTCAGTGTTCCACTGACACCTCTAAGTCTTGGGCTCCCCCAGCAGTGGTAGGTTCTGCTTCCCCTATAGTTTCACAATTTGTGTGTGTGTGTGTGGCCCTATGTTTAATAAAGAATCATTGTCATGTTCAAGGTGACTATGAAGCTTTTCATTCATCCAGGTCACGGTATATCTAGTAATGTCAAGTAATTCTAAAACAACTGGACTTGCTGAGGAATCGTTGAAGACGTTTCACTACTCATCCGAGCAGCTTCTTCAGTACAACTGACTGGTGTGGGAAGTTCTCTGCATATAAACTCTTCCACTAATCACAATGGCTCATTGTAACTCTTCAGAGAGGCGACATCTGAAACTCACACACCAGTCAGTTGTACTGAAGAAGCTGCTCGGATGAGTAGTGAAACGTCTTCAACGATTCCTCAGCAAGTCCAGTTGTTTTACAATTACTTATACTGGATATGTCACGTTGTGACCTTTTATTGGTCTTTATTACTATCATTGTGTCTTTTTTTTCCCTTTTCTGCACCTCATTCCTGTGTCTGTTCCCTCACAGGAGGCCTATATAGCTGATCTGGATGCCAAGAGCGGTGCCAGTCTGAAACTTACTATTCTAAACCCACGTGGCAGGATCTGGACCATGGTGGCTGGTGGCGGAGCCTCTGTTGTGTACAGGTAAGTGAACGACGGGACCATTCCTTTTATTTACACAAGATATTAATCTTTAGCAGATTCATAATATGCAGGTATTTAGTATCTGGGTATTATTTATACTGTAAATATGCAGCTCTATGCACCAATAGGTAACAGATGCAGTTATAAATGCTGAGAATATTATAATGAAACCACATTGTTTATATGTGAATATGTATATCTTAGTCTTTATGATGACTGACTATATAGCCTGACAATTAAGTTGACATATCAGATAGTCACCCCTAATTAAAGTAATGTGTTGGTTATTTTTGTTCCACAATCAAAGCATAGTTTAAAGGGAACCTGTCATGGGAAAACATGGTTTTTTTTTTTTTTTTTTTTTTTTTAAACACATTAGTTAATAGTGCTGTTCCAGTAGAATTCTGCACTGAAATCCATTTCTCAAAAGAGCAAACAGATTTTTTTTATGTTCAGTTTTGAAATCTGACATGGGGCTAGACATTTTGTCAATTTCCCAGCTGCCCCTGGTCATGTGACTTGTGCCAGCACTTTAGGAGGGAACTGCTTTCTGGCAGGCTGTTGTTTTTCCTTCTCAATGTAACTGGATGCATCTCAGTGGGACATGGGTTTTACTATTGAGTGTTGTTCTTAGATCTACCAGGCAGCTGTTATCTTGTGTTAGGGAGCTGTTATCTGGTTACCTTCTCATTGTTCTGTTGTTAGGCTGCTGGGTGGGGGAAAGGGAGGGGTTGATATCACTCCAACTTGCAGTACAGCAGTAAAGTGTGACTGAAGTTTATCAGAGCACAAGTCACATGACTTGGGGCAGCTGGGAAATTGACAATATGTCTAGCCCCATTTCAAAATGAAATATAAAAAAAAATCTGTTTGCTCTTTTGAAAAATGGATTTCAATGCAGAATTCTGCTGGAGGAGCACTATTAACTGATGTGTTTTTCAAATCCCTTTAAGGTTGAGGGCACAATGAGGATAAGGCCTGCATCTCTCCATCTGTGTATTAAAGGCAGAGAGAAGCAGATCTACACCATAAGGATTCAGCTGGCTGAACTGATTTATATTTTCAGTGGCAATATGTTGGTGCTCTATAAATACATATTAATAATAATAAGCCATGAAACCTTTGTAAAGGGAGCAGGGGTATGAAGCTTCCCCACAACCATTCTCACTAGCAATTATAATCGATTGAATGATTTTGTTCATTTATTTTTTTTACCAGTGACACCATCTGTGACCTGGGTGGGGTGGATGAACTTGCCAATTACGGAGAGTATTCCGGTGCCCCAAGTGAACAGCAGACGTATGATTATGCCAAGACCATCTTGTCTCTTATGACTAGAGAGAAACATTCAGATGGTGAGTATTGATGGACCATGTTCTGTGCCACACTGATACACAATGTCTATGGAGCTGTTCTGCCATCTTCTCAATACTCTTTTATATTTCTCTGTCAGAAGGAAACTGAAATAAGTGGCACAATGATGTTCTCCATACATCCTAGCCAAAGTTAAAGGGATAGCCCTTTGAAAAAAGATTGTTTTATAAACTTTCCCCCCATTGCACAGCTTTGGGCATATATCTAATAGAGTTATTGGGAAAAAAAATCAGGAAATACATATATTTCTTATACGTAATGCTAAATATATAGCATTACAAAACGCTTGTTTGCTATGTGTAGTAAGACTTTTCTTGCTTACAATATCTGTTATACAACAGCTGCCATCAACCATAGACAGAAACATAGATCAGCAGCAGCTGAATATAGAATAGAATATACAGAATATATTTATAGGAAATCTGTTTGAATTTCATATTGAATCGGCTGCTGTAAATTGTGCAGGGTGTTCACTTATAAATAAGAGGCAATGGCAAGAATAATGTTAGAAAACTGCACCCATAAGTCTCATACTTTCCCAGCTAACCTGCCATCCATTGTAATGTCTAGTATGAAGGTAGAGCGTAATAAAAAGTTTTAATCAGAGGGTCACTGTCCTTTCCAGCAAGGCACTAATTTAAGGTGGCCATACACGAAGAGATCCGCTCGTTTGGCGATGTTGACAAAAGAGCGGATCTCTCCTCGATATGCCCACCTTGAGGTGGGCGATATCGGGCTGATCCGATCGTGGGCCCTAGGGCCCAACGTTCGGATCAGTATGGGAGGTCGGATCGCGGGACCGCATCAACGAACAGATGCGGCCGCGATCCGACGGGATTTTTAATCCTGCCCGATCGACATCTGGCCGACTTTCGGCCAGATATCGATCGGGAAAGCCCGTCGGAGGGCCCCCCACACGGGCAGATAAGCTGCCGACACAGTCTGTCGGCAGCTTTTATCTGCCCGTGTATGGCCACCTTTAGTGTAAAAAAGTATCACAATGTACATACTAGGACATTGGTAACCCACCCAAAATACAATATATATACACAAGTAATTCAACTCACTACAACTGCATCTTGTGATTTGTCCTCGTTTTCAGGTAAAATCCTTATCATTGGGGGAAGTATCGCCAATTTCACCAACGTGGCGGCAACCTTCAAGGTAGGATTGGAGAGCCATATACTGGTTACAGTTTTGCTGTAAAACGTCATCAGAAGTAAATGATTTCACTCTGCTGTCTCCCAGGGCATTGTGAGAGCCATTAAAGATTTCCAGGGACCTCTGAAAGAACATGAAGTGATGATCTTCGTCAGGAGAGGGGGACCAAATTATCAGGAGGGGCTTCGTGTCATGGGGGAAGTTGGTGAGCATTCACAAGTTTTTGCTTTGAGTTCTAATAAGTAATATTTTAGAAAGAAGTCTCAGATTTTCCAGCACTTGCCAGCATTAATTGGGTGCTACATGTTGCTCGTTTGCTAAACGGCTATTTTTCATTAATTGAAGGTAAGACCACGGGGATTCCCATCCATGTGTTTGGTACAGAGACGCACATGACAGCCATTGTAGGCATGGCCCTTGGGCACAGACCTATCCCTAACCAGCCTCCTACTGCCGCTCACACAGCCAACTTTCTGCTGAATGCCAGCGGCAGCTCTTCTGTAAGTTCCAGTGGATCATGTCAGGAAGGTTCTTTCTGTGATCAGCAGCTCATGTGAAGTGGCTAATGTTAAATCCTTCCTTCATTTCAGACTCCAGCTGCAAGCCGAACAGCATCTTTCTCAGAATCAAGAACAGAGGACATTACTCCTGCCAAAAAATCCAAGCCAGCTATACCCAACGGTAATACTAGTATTTGCATCTTCAGAGCAAGTCCAGTTTGGGTTTCTGAATGTGGTGGAATCTCAGCAATTGCACATTGACTCACCCAGTCTTTTCTCATGTCACTCAGTCTGGTTCATTGTAGTCTATATTTGCTGATCATATTCAATTGGGCAAATGCTATAAATCCCATGCAGGAGTTTTACCTTAAGTGGAGAACTGAACTGGGCAGCAAAGTGGCAAATCTGTTTTGGTAAAAATAATATAAATGTACGTTATGGGCTAAATGGCAGGGTATATTGCTAGATTTCAGTTCTGCAATACCAGAGATGTATAGAGCCAGCAGAGACGCATGTGCCATTGAGCCCAGCTTAGTCCACTGAGATTACAGTAGCCCTTCCATATCTGTAGCAGCCCTGCTCTTGTTGAACCATAGCTCTGTACAGCCACTGATTCCTGTCTGTCAAAAGCAATACATATGATAAACAATTTTGATTATTCCATCATTAAGCTCACTCTTGTTTTTGTGTTGGAATCAGACTGTACAGTAACTGGGGTTGAGCAATGTCTGCAGAAGGTTATGGGCAGAATAATGATCCTGTAATAGAGCAAGTGAGGAACTCTCAATTTAGCCACTTAATCCAACAAGTGCTGGTTCTTTAATACAGGGTAGCAGCTTCAACAGGCAATTTTGGAAGCAAACGTTTAGGCACGCACCCTAATTTTCTCCTTTTAACAGATTCTACAGCCTTGCATGGACCAGCTACAGGTATGCGGCAGCTGAGAGTTGGGTAATAATGGCTTATGCACTGTCTCAGTCTGCAGCGTGGCCCCCACTGTGTGTATTCACTGCCTGACACTTTTATCTTGTCTCTTTATATTGGGAAATGCCAACAGTTGGTATTCCAGCACGGGTGGTATTTGTTCCTTTAATATCGTAGTCGGTTCTTTTATTCCCAGAAAGCAACAGGCCATGTCAGTCCTTGTGTGTGTCCATGACCTTAGCTGCAGACACTGTCAAATAATCCATTCATAAGTCTCCTGTCAAACCACCCTGATGACCGTACTCTCCATATGAACAATCACAGTGAAATAATTTGGTTTGGGCTTTTTAATCTGACCGCAGGTTCGAAGTGAAAGCTCCAATATATCCTCTTATTTCCCTGCATAATGGTAGTAGTAGGTGGGTGAGATACTTCTAAGCTAACAAGGTGTGACTGGCTGTGCCCCCCGTGAAGTCATAACATGCCCCCTGGACTTCTGACATTGGCATCTTAGGCAAAGCTTCTGGCTTTAGTTTAATATATCTGTAATATAAAGCCCTAGTCTGGAGCAGGATCTTTTCTTTGGTCCCATACGGACACCGAGCACAATGAAAGATCTCCGTGGGTACATTAGAGTGCAGAGCTTGTCCTTCTAGGGAGCAAGGGTACAGCTTTTACACAGTAGGTTTCTGCATGCTGCTGGGGATAAAGGACACTGAGCTGGTGTTTAAGTTCTTGCTTCCTATGTGGTGTGTCTTCTGCCTGCTTGAATCCCTTATGCTGGTTCTGATTGTGAATAGTAATGGTTCCTGATTGTATTGCTCATGTCTTTGTCTCTCTCAAGCAGCCAAGGCCACCACTCTGTTCACCCGTCATACCAAATCAATAGTTTGGGGCATGCAGACGAGAGCTGTGCAAGGAATGCTGGACTTTGACTATATCTGCTCACGCTCAGAACCCTCCGTGGCTGCCCTGGTTTATCCTTTCACGTACGTATGACACATCTGAAACTTTTTTTTTATTGTATGTTTTTGTTTCAAGTCCACCCTGAAGGTCCAAACTTTGCTCATGCCCCCCCCCCGACTCATAACTCACTGCACCAGTGTTGTCTGTATCCACAGCAGCTACTTGTCTCGTATTGTCATTCCCCTGCCAGTCTTACAGGTCACATTCAGTCCTACCCTGCCAGGATTTATGGGAAGCTTTTGGCTTCTGTGAGCACCCAAACAAAGCACCAAAGTGTCCTATTGACTGCAGTCACTTGCAAGTGTTTTGCCAGCACATCAGACAATGGTGGGCTGGTAAAATAGTCTTGTCATTTTCAGGTGGCTTCTCACATTGATTTTGGACTACTGGAAAAACACTGTGCTGAAAGCGAGTCTATTCCAGTTATGTTTATATAGTTATAAGTGAATAAAAACCAACTAACGCTAATTCCTTATTGATGAGTGAATAAAGCAAAAGTGATTGATCAATGCTGTGTTCCTTCTCCATATAGAGGTGATCACAAGCAAAAGTTTTACTGGGGCCACAAAGAGATTCTCATCCCAGTCTTCAAAAATATGGCAGATGCAATGAGGAAGCACCCGGAAGTGGATGTTCTTATTAACTTTGCCTCTCTGAGATCTGCGTACGACAGCACCATCGAGACTATGAATTTTCCACAGGTCAGTCTCCTTGATTCACCTCACTGGACTTATTGCAGCACACATATTAATACTAATTAATGTTACTCCCAACATTTTGTTCTAACCATTCCAGTTTTTCCAAAATCTTGTGGAGTAATATAGGAGGTGCCAAGATCTGCACTGTTAATGACTTGCAAGGGATTAAATGCATGGATACAAGAGCATTCTACTGACAATATAATGACACTGGTAGGCCTGTATTTACCAGCTGACCAAAGCAGGTGATACAGGGAACAGGCATCCCTTGCCATTGAGTACAGGAGAAGGTGTAACTAGCACATTGGTGCATGGAGCATGTATACAGAAGCACAATATAGTCTAAAATAGCACAATGTTAGTGACGAGAGCTGCACATGGCTATAGTAAAGGAGCACACAGGTGTAAAATCATCTCTTTCTTATTCAAAATAGATCCGTGCTATTGCAATTATTGCAGAAGGAATACCAGAAGCACTGACACGGAAGCTCATCAAGATGGCGGATGAGAAGGGCGTCACTATTATAGGTCCTGCCACGGTACGGATTGTTATTACAACTGGTTCATTCCCTATCCATACAAGTAGTAGTGTTACAGACTCGTAACTTCAGTGGCCAGAGCAGCCCCTGGATATTATTATTATTATTATTATTATTATGGATTATTTATAAAGTATCCACCAATTCTTCACTTGTGTACAATGAATTGGGGAAGACAAACACAAAACAGTTACAAATTATGAATTTATAGGTTCTGGTTGCCTTTTAAGGGTCAACATTATCTTAAACAAGTTTACATGGAAACATTTTCATTATGGTCATTCTGTTTTTTTAAGGCAGCAGGTACCGCAAATAAGCATGCGCTGCACATATAGGCACAATACATAAACTCTTGTTTTTGGAGCACATGACAAGCTTGACAATTTTTGGTAAATTAAAGTGACTGGATCATATCCAAGGACAGCTGTGTGTGATTGCCGAGACACAGACAGACTTAATCAGAACAAGCTACTAAGCACTTAAATTGACTTCAGCAACAGCCATTGTGAATGAACTTGTGCAGAACAAATTCTGGTGCTTGTCTGCAGGCCTGCATCTTCCTCTGCTTCCAACCCTATCTCTTGTCATATTCTCAATCATACTTCAACCATGCCTTCCACCTGTATAAACATATCATACACATTAGTTTGTACAATAATCTACCTATGTGTGAGCATTGAATATGCTACAATGAACTGAGCATATAGTTCTATTTTCCCCTGATGTATTTCAGGTTGGTGGTATTAAACCAGGTTGCTTTAAGATTGGCAACACAGGAGGAATGCTGGATAATATTCTGGCCTCTAAGCTGTACCGCCCTGGGAGTGTTGCTTATGTCTCCCGCTCAGGAGGAATGTCCAACGAACTCAACAACATCATCTCCAGGACCACAGATGGTGTGTTTGAGGGAGTGGCCATTGGTGGGGACAGGTAAGGAGTGTATTTATCCATCATTATATGTTGTTAGATGAGGGCATGGTTCTGCCACCTCATTGACAACAGTTACATTTCATGTTATTTACATTTCCTCATGAACAGCTGAAGCTACACATCTTGTTCTGTGTATCTGTTTATAGCTTGATTTGTATTTGTTTGGCAGATAAAGCTTATGATATTACTGAATCTACTTCATAATTTATCTTACATATTTTCCTATACTTTAGATACCCAGCATCGACATTCATGGACCATGTTCTGCGTTACCAGGACACTCCAGGAGTTAAGATGATTGTTGTTCTTGGAGAGGTGAGGATTTATGGTTGGGATGGAGCCTGTAAGCCCCCCATTAAAGTCCTGTATATTCCAGCATCTTCTTGATCACAAGCATTGGTGTGACGTTCTCTTGGGTTCTTAGCTAGAAACAAGCTCTTCATAAGTTAGTTATGAAGTAAAAAATATACATCTACGTTTTATTCCCAGATTGGCGGCACAGAGGAGTACAAGATCTGCCGGGGTATTAAGGACGGGAGGCTGACTAAACCAATTGTCTGTTGGTGCATTGGGACCTGCGCCACAATGTTTTCCTCAGAGGTAAAACTTTTCAACTATTATTGAGTTGTATTTGTCATTTTAAGTAGACTCAATACAAGAGCTAGTTCTAGCTGCTTATCTATAAAATATGTCACAGAAAGGGAAACCGTGATTGAAGGGTCCTGTTGTGTTGTACGTCTCACTGTAGGAGATGTTGTAGTGTTTAAAACGAATGTACTCCATGTGAAGTATACAGCAAGCCTTATTGTCTGTGCTGCTGCACACTGGGAAGTGAAGAGTCTTCCTTACTCCTCAATGTTTTTACAATGAATTCAAATAGGATGTACAGCTGAAACAGCCATAATGTAACTCATATTACAGCTCATTTGAGGGCCACCATAATTACACCACATTACAAATGTTGCCTCTTAGTGGATTTGGGTTCACAGACAATGTTTGTAGGAATATCCACATCTTTTTTTAAGTCCTGTACTTTCATAACATACATAGCAGTTCATAACCATCGATTTAAAGACTTTATTTTGTATTTCAGGTGCAGTTTGGCCATGCAGGAGCTTGTGCCAACCAAGCATCAGAGACAGCCGTTGCTAAAAACCAGGCCCTGAAAGAAGCCGGAGTATTTGTTCCACGTAGTTTTGATGAACTGGGAGATGTCATTCAGTGAGTATTATTGACATCGGACTGTAGATCATGCTGCTGTATTGAAGTGAACTTATGAACCAACAGTAACCAGTCATTGTTTTCTAAATCTTTCAGGTCTGTGTATGAGGACCTTGTTGCTAAAGGAGAAATTGTACCAGCTGAGGAAGTGCCACCTCCTACTGTACCCATGGACTACTCCTGGGCAAGGGTAAGTGGGCCTGGCAAGGGGAATACTCCACACCCTAGTCTATATAAAGTCCTAATTTATAGAGATAAAGGACAAACTCAGATTTCCTACTTTCCCGTCCCATGTGGGATTTTTCCCTTCTGTGCACAGTGCAATGTTAATAGGCATATGACCTCTCTTATTTGCACATTAAAGTACACATTTCCTTTCCTCCAGGAGTTGGGTTTAATCAGAAAGCCTGCATCTTTTATGACTAGTATTTGTGACGAGAGGGGCCAGGAGCTCATCTATGCGGGAATGCCAATCACTGATGTCTTCAAGGAAGATCTTGGCATTGGAGGAGTATTGGGCCTGCTGTGGTTCCAACGGAGGTAAGATGGAAAACCAGACAGGCTATCGACAAAGTGACTGACTTGAATGAAGCTATTGAACCACATGTTCTGTGTTTGTCCTCTGACAGAATGCCCAAGTATGCCTCTCACTTCATTGAGATGTGCCTGATGGTGACGGCAGACCATGGTCCAGCTGTTTCGGGGGCTCATAATACCATTGTGTGTGCCAGAGCCGGAAAAGACTTGATCTCTAGTCTAACGTCTGGACTGCTTACAATTGTAAGTTTATTGCAAAAATGGAAACGCTGTTACTCAGAATACAGTTACTCGCACACTTTTGAAGGTTTTCCTTAATTGTTTTTGAAGAATGCCTTAATTATGCTTGCATTTACTCTACAGGGGGATCGCTTTGGAGGAGCTCTTGATGCAGCTGCCAAGATGTTCAGCAAAGCCTTTGACAGTGGACTCATACCCATGGAGTTTGTTAATAAGATGAAGAAGGAGGGCAAGCTGATCATGGGCATCGGTCACAGAGTCAAATCTGTAAGGGAAATGTTTTGTTGCAATATTTTTGCTGTCTGGGGAACATACACAGGTTTAACTAACAGGGGGTGCAGGGTTCTATTTAGGCCCAGTGGTTCACTAGGCACCAAACTTCAGCCCACCCCCTTCTCCTGCAGTCAGCACCAACACATGTGCCTATCACTGGACAAACAGGTGTAACACCAACCCATGCTCTGCTGCTTGAGTTACAATAAAGACACACTCCAACGGGTTCCTTCATGGTAAATACAACTGTGGGGGTGCGGGAAAGAACCCAAGTGGATCATAGGGATAAATTAATGAAAATAAATACAGTTCTATGCAGGTATAGGTAAGAAGATAGGATGTAGGATTAAGATACTCATGGTAATTATAGGCATCAGTATAACAAAGAAGGGGATTGGCCACACAAGTGGTACCTTAAGGTGGCCATACACGTAGAGATCCGCTCGTTTGGCGATGTCGCCAAACGAGCGGATCTCTCCCCGATATGCCCAACTTGAGGTGGGCGATATTGAGCTGATCCGATCGTTGGGCCCTAGGGCCCAACGATCGGATCAGTACGGGCGGTCAGATCGTGGGACCGCACCAACGGGACTTTTAATCCTGCCCGACCGACCGAAAGTCGGCCAGATATTGATTGGGAAAGCCCGTCGGAGATCCCCCCACACAGGCCGATAAGCTGCCGACACAGTCTGTCACAGCTTTTATCTGCCCGTGTATGGCCACCTTTAGTTAGTTGTATCACTGGATTATTCTCCTGTGCCCCGTAATTAGACAATGGGCAGTGTGCTGGACACTAGTTTACACTGGACTTGATTATGACGAAGCCAATTCAAATAGTTGTAGCTCAACTCTCGTATGTTATTTTACAGATCAATAACCCAGACATGAGAGTACAAATCCTGAAAGACTATGTCAAGCAGAACTTCCCAGCCACTCCTTTGCTGGACTACGCCCTTGAGGTGGAGAAAATTACAACTTCAAAGGTAGGACATCAGACTGAATTAAAGGTTACAAAACAATTGTAAAATAATGAGCAAGAAATCAATAATAATCAATATAATCTATATGCTTATAAAATAATTTGAAAGACAGCCTTTCCCTTGAGCTATTGCTACTCAAGGCAGTCGTATAACAGAAAAGAGGCCCCTCTCCTTAAAGTTGTTTTCCTCTTACAGAAACCCAATCTCATCCTCAACGTTGATGGCCTTATCGGTGTCGCATTCGTAGATTTGCTGAGGACCTGCGGCACTTTCACACGGTAGGATGATTTCCCTGCATTTCATAATCGCCTGTAAAACCCAAACGCCGAGGTTTCATAGACTTTTACATTGAGTAATTCTGTTCCAGTTTTATACGTTGATGCTCCGTGAATCAGCAGGTTTAATTTCTCACTGCGTCTGACTTGCTGACGGCTGATTTATTTCAGGGAGGAAGCGGATGAATACGTAGAGATCGGAGCTCTGAATGGCATCTTTGTTTTGGGGAGAAGCATGGGCTTTATCGGTAAGACGGACGCAGTATTATAAATAGGGAACCTTGGCTCTCCAGCTGTTAAGGAACTACAAGTCCCACAATGCATTTGCCTTTATGAATCATGACAGACTCCTTCATTGCATTCTGGGACTTGTAGTTCCTTAACAGCTGGAGAGCCAAGGTTCCCTATCCCTGTTAGAAGCTTGGCTGTATTGAGAATATTTCTGATTACTCAACGACACACTCGAAAATGTTGGTGTGATTTTTCTATTCTGGTTTCAGGGCATTATTTGGACCAAAAAAGGCTGAAGCAAGGACTATATCGCCATCCATGGGATGATATTTCCTACGTTCTGCCTGAGCATATGACTATGTAAAGAATTGAAAGACACTCCGGAGAGAAGACGCATTTGTTTTCGCTGCAGGCTTCCATCACTAAAGCTCCTGCATTAAATCAATGCAAACGAAGTACAGTTACAGTTTCATGTCTTAATGTAACGCTTTTTCTTTTGTTTCCTTATGTCCTGGTTCAGTGTTAAATTTAATTTTGTGCAGAGATAAAACTGTGACATTAACTTGTATTGAGAGCTGTATTTATTAAATGGGAACAGCATTCATGTGTGTCTGTCTCTGTGCCACAGAACTGGATTCCACAACATTTCATGATAAAACGTATGGGTTAAAGGAGTAGTTCAGTGAAAGAGGACATTATGGGGGGAGGCCAAGCAGTGAAGTATCTGAGAAATGGAAGAAAACACACTGGCTGGTAAAGAAAAGGGTAGTGAAATGATGGAGGGTTACTTGGCGTCTCTCGTTTATACAGAGGCACAGAAGAGACGGGATAAAAAACATCCGCCTGGGGGCGGGACTGAAAGAGGATGACTTGTAGACCCTCCCCTTATTATACTCACCCCACTTATTATACTCACCCCACTTATTTACAAGAGGTTTTGCCTCTGGACTTTATAGAAAAATGTAACGTAATACATTTCTAATTTTCTTCTCTTATAATCCCATAAAGGGAACCTGACACAATCTCAGTATTTAAACCGTGACATTTCCAGGATCTCGTACTCAGGAGACGCTATTATTTTTTACTAAACTCTGTGTAGGCCACAGTGTATGACACTAATATCGTAGGAAACTAATGTTCTTCTAATATTCTGTGTGCGTCTGTGTGTGTGTGTGTGTGTGTGTGTGTGTGTATCTGTGTATGTGAGCGTGTGTGTGTATGTGTGTCTGTGTGTATGTGTATATGGTGGGAGATGAGCTGACCAATAACGGCAGAAGACTTGGATATCGGCTTGTTGATT
This sequence comes from Xenopus borealis, assembly GCA_024363595.1. NCBI lineage: Eukaryota > Metazoa > Chordata > Amphibia > Anura > Pipidae > Xenopus > Xenopus borealis. The sequence continues at coordinate 39,626 of JAMBMQ010000035.1, read as the reverse complement.
GGTCTGGCCGGAAGATTTTGATTGGGTTGAAAGGCAGCAGAACAGGGGCCATTGTTAGTGCTGAATGATCAGATACAAGTAGAATTCTATTGTTTCTCCCTGTACATTAGACCATTCAGCTCTACACGTGTGGATTGAAACCAATAATCTTTCCTGGAAACATTGTAATTGTCACGTCTATGTCACGTTCACAGCGGCCCATGTTCAGGGTTAGTGTCCCCTTTCCTTGCACCAGTTTACTTGGACTGTGAACTATGAGGTTAAAGGGATACTGTTATGGAAACGTTTTTTTTTTTCTCAAAACACATCAGTTAATAGTGCTGCTCCAGCAGAATTCTGCACTGAAATCCATTTCTCAAAAGAGCAAACACATTTTTTTATATTCAGTTTGGAAATCTGACATGGGGCTAGACATAGGGGGGAATTCACAAAAGTGTCGGGAAGGAAAAAAAGTCTTTAAAATGTCGTAGCAACAGACGACAAATTCACAGAGCATTTCCCCGCCAATTTTCAGACATATACGAGACTTTTGAAAAAGTGTAGTGAAAAGTGGGCGTGGTTTTTTCTGCACCGCTTTCCCCGACATTTTTATGAATTACTCGTAAACTCATTTTTTTTTTGCAGACAATTTTTCCGACACATTAGTCTCTCCAAAATGAAAATGTCGGTCAAATTGTCTTTTAAAATATCCGTAAAATGTCAGTAAAATGTCTTTTAAAATGTCGTCTGTACGATGAAAAGATAAAGGACATTTTAGAAAATTGTCGGACTTACGAGACATTCAGAGATGTAACATCTGCCTTTGTGAATTTGCCGTTTGTACGACATTTTACTAATTTGTCGACCGCCACTTCTGGGTTATTTATTTTACCCACACTTTTGTGAATTCCCCCCATATTGTCAATTTCCCAGCTGCCCCATGTCATGTGACTTGTGCTATGATAAACTTCAGTCACTCTTTACTGCTGTACTGCAAGTTGGAGTGATATCACCCCCTCCCTTTCACCCCACCCCAGCAGCCTAACAACAGAACAATGGGAAGGTAACCAGATAACAGCTCCCTAACACAAGATAACAGCTGCCTGGTAGATCTAAGAACAACACTCAATAGTAAAATCCAGGTCCCACTGCGTACTATTCAGTTACATTGAGTACGAGAAAGAACAGCCTGCCAGAAAGCAGTTCCCTCCTAAAGTGCTGGCACAAGTCACATGACTAGAGTTGCCACCTGGCCGGTATTTTTGATGGTTGATCCCAATGTTATTATTAGGAAATAAAGATAAATATATAGGAAGGCCGGTATTTTTTTCAGGAAAAGGTGGCAACC
>JAMBMQ010000035.1:17675-30676 GCA_024363595.1 Xenopus borealis | reverse complement strand
CCTTATGCTAGAGGTGACTGCGGTGTGGAATCCCACGCAGGAAGTGTATCTAAGGATACAAGTAGCCCTGCACCTGATAACACCCCAATTATATCATATCAGATGTAGAATCGTGGAAGTATGAGAGAATCCAACCTCCTATGAAGCAGGACACTTAAAAACTGACGTGATTGGTTTGTTGGAGGGGTTAAGCCAGACTCCTGGCACGCCCCCTTTTTGATTCTAAGTGTCCTGCCTCCTAGAGGGTGGAGCTTAACCCCATCGTTCCCTGTGTCCCCCTTGAGACGACAGAGAAATGTAATTGCTATCAAAAGCTTGTTACTTTTTAAACAATGTTGCAAAAGCCATTCTCCTCCAGCACCACGTCTGTTATATCAGCTGCGCTGTCTTGCATTGTTTCAACAGACTTGCTCACTAACGGCAGAACTACATGGACGATTCACGAAGCTGGGCGCGAAAATGGATGCAACGAGTTGGATTCAACAGGAACAAGGTAAGGTAATAGAAAGTCGGATGATGTCACAGGGTTGATCGAACGAAACACGACTGTCGGATGAAAATGCTGCAGGTTGCGTCTTCACATGACAATCATGTCGCATTCGATCAACCCTGCGACACTGTCCGACTTATCTATTACACAAACAGACAAAATTTATTTTTGGGTTGGCATGTCCTTTAATTTAAGCAAAGACAACTCATTTGGTTTATTTAATGTTTACATGATTTCCTAATGGACTTAAGTATGAAGAGCCAAATTACAGAAGGATCCATTATCTGGAAAACCACAGGCCCTGAGCATTCTGGAGAACTGTTCCCATACTTATATATATGCAAGCAGTCTGGTGTGCTGAGCTCACACTGAAAACACAGGGATCCATTATCAGGAAACCCATTATCCCAAAAGCTCTGAATTACAGAATGGCCATCTCCCTTAGACTGCATTTTATCCAAATAATTATATTTTAAACATGATTTTCTTTTTTTCTCTGTAATAATAAAACAGTACCTTGTTTTTGACCAAAACTAAGATGTGATAAATCCTTACTGGAAGCAAAACTAGCCTATTGGTTTTATTTTTATGAAGATCCTAATTACGATAAGATCCATTATCCGGAAACCAAAGGTTCTGAGCATTGTGGATAACAATACAAATACCTGTATGCAATGGGTCTGAATTAAAAATACTTTATGGTTCATAGACTCAACAAGCCATGTGTTTGTACATTAATACACTTTTTAGTTGCAAAAAATAAACCCGGGGTATAAATAATGCTTTGGCCAGCAGGTCTGGACCAAGAGTCAAAATGAATGCTGGCATTTGAACTGCACAGAGGCCAAACAGTCTCCCCCCTCAAAGGCCCAATAAATAGCAACAAACTTACAGCAGCCACCCTGCCAAAATCTACAGTCCAAGTCTTTAGGCCAATCTCAGGAGCAACAGTTCAATACTGCTCCTAAACATTACAAAAAAAAAAAAAATACATTTAGGGTAAGGCCACACGGGAAGATTTCGACGAGATTTGTCGCGACTAATCTCCCTGAATGGCTTGCTAGTATCTTGCACTAAAGTTGCCTGCGCCTATTCACACGCGGCGACACGATTTTTAAAGTCGCTCAAAATTGCCTCAAGGCAATTTCGAGAAACTTTTAAAAACGTATCACCACGTGTGAATAAGCGCCGGCGACTTTAGCGCTAGAGGGTGCAAGATACGAGCAAGCCATTCAAGGAGATTAGTCGCCTCAAAGACGTGGCGTTTCGTCGCCAGGCGACTAATCTCCTCGAATCTTCTCGTCTGGACGAGCCCTTAAAGGCAGTAAATTGATGCTGGAGTTATAAACCAGCAGATGGAGATTGCAGGCTGCTCATTCCTGGGCTCATAAGGACATACAGCTTTGGTCCTAAAGTCAGTATGACACTGCATCAATCTCAACATAACAAGGCACATTTTTATCACACTTGCTGACACAGTGCTATATAAATAAATGATGATTATCACTGCTGAGTTTCATGGTCTGCACACCCAATTCAATGTTCTGAATTCGCCCTAGACTAGCCTGATTCTCTGAATCAATGATCATCCACTGGCTGCCTTGGCCCAAGTTCCTGGACTGTGTAGTTAATCAATTTAAAAAAATGTATAACTCAGACTCTAGATCTTAGGGGCATCATGCCCTGTGGCATAACTCGATACTACGGGGCCCCACAGCAAATTCATTTTGGGGCCCCCAAAATGTCTAGCGTTTGCAAATATTTATGGGGGGGGTCGGCGACCCCCCTCCCAGAGTTGCTTTAGAGGGTGAAAAATGACACGTTACACTTCAATATTAGAAAAACGGTCACAACAGAAAATAGTTGGAAAAAGTTATTTCTGGTGATGTATCTGAAAATAAACTAGTGAACAACCCTCATACTTTATATTCGGTGATACCCCCCAGGTATATTCTGCAAAACGGGGGGTTTCCCCAACAGTAAACTGACCCAGAGGAGGCGGGGCTTAGTGTACCTGGGAACTAGGTGTCCATAAATGGGGTGAAACGATGAAGGAAAATATGAATGCTCTGTGCAAGGTGCTTTTAATGTGAACATTCTGCAGACACACGTGTATAATAAAAGTGCGCTTTGAAATCAAATTGTTTTTATAAACACGGTATACACGTTCAAGTAGAGAGAGTAACTGGAGATAAATATATATGAAATAAAATCTGGAGCAGTCATTCCCGTGCTGAGGGTGGCTACGGGGGGCAGCAGCTCCCAGTCTGCGGGAGGGTACTGGGGGGTGTAGGCTGGACCTTCCAATGGAGTCAGAAGCTTACAAGCAAAGCAACAGCCATAAAGGAATGCCGATCTGTGGCTTCTATATGCCACCATGAATAAAGTGGGCTGAGGCCTAACACTGTACAAGAAGGCCTGAGGCGCCGCTAGGCCTCACACTGCTCCGGCTCACATACAGTTGTGCTGCAGAACGTAGGCCTCACCTGGTCAGTAATGCTGAGGATTCCCATGTCCTGCAGTCAGTCAGCATGGAGCTCCCGTCATGAGGCGGTGTTTCCCGCAGCGGGCCGGAGAACAGGAGACAGCTGCAGGCGCTCAAGCTGCGCCGTTCCTCCTCGATCCTTTTTTTTTCTTTTTTCTTATTGCTGCGGGAAGCCAAGGCCCGCCTACTGGCCACGGTATCACAGCGCCTCCTAGCGCACAATATGTTAAGTACGAGGCTGCTGTGAGTCCTCAGTACTAATGCGAGCTCTCTCGCTTGCTGGACTCCTTCCGGACGAAGACTGCCACCTCCTGGTGTTGTTAGGCCGAGTCGCAGGGTAGTGGAATGTGACGCACGTGTGAATTGTAGAACGCACGGTTGTAAAGCAATGGCGCGAGTTCATTGTGCCACTTGCTAGTGTCAGTAACGGTGACTCTTTCTTTGTTCCTTACATAAAATTCACAGAAACGGATCAAGGATAATGTAGGGACGTAACCTATACACCTTCCCTTTACGTGCAGTGGCGCGCAAAGCGGGAGACTATTGGGGCTCTTTTATAAAGAATGGGTCAATACCTGGGCAGTGTTGTCGTAACCCTAGCTGTAGCCCATATGAAGCTATCAGTGATTAGCTTTTTTTATCCTGCTGCAGATATAACAGTGGAAGCAATCATCTGGTTGCCATCGGTTACTGCTAGGGTTGCCACTTTTTCTAGAAAACAAATACAGACCTTCCTATATATTTTTTCTTTTTTCCCTATTAATAACATTGGAATTAACTATCATTTTTACCAGCCAGGCCAGTAAAATACCGGCCAAGTGGCAACCCTAGTTACTGACCAGATGCAAATTTGCCCAATCTTTATAAATAACCTCCATTATGACAGATTTTTGTACCAGAATGGTCACCTATAAAGCAATCGTCAATATGTGTCAGTTTGTGACAACTGTTTAGGGCATCAGAGAGAAGGTGTAAGGGTTTTTGATGGCTGCTCTGTCAGGTAAATAATATTTAAAGTATTAAGAAAAGAGTACTCAGAGAGCACAACACTCTTATGCACCTGAGGAAGACTATTGGGCTGAAGCCTGTAGCGCTGTATATTCCTGAAATGAATCACATGATTATTCCATAAAATGCGTTGTGCTCTCCCAGTTAGGGTTGCCACCTGGCCGTTATTTTACAGGCTTGGCCGGTATTTTCGATGGTTGACCCCAATGTTGTTAATAGGAAAAAAAGATAAATATATAGGAAGGCCGGTATTTTTTTCAAGAAAAGGTGGCAACCCTACTCCCAGTACTCTTTTCTTTATGGTAGGCAATGTACACTGGACCTGGTGAGAAGCACCTATACAACATCAAATTAAAGGACTAAACCCTAATGTTAGAACCCTAACCCCCTACCATGCAAAGACCCCCAGCCTAAGTGTTACCTCTGGCAAATGGCCCTATATCCTTATTTACCCCTCCGTGCAGATTCGGTCCTCAGGATTTCATGGGCGCCGTCTTCTTCAGACTGAGAACGCCATTTCAGAGCATGCGCAGTTGGTGCAACTCTTCCACTTGGTGCAACTGTCAGGGGAGGCCTATCGGCACCCTAGGGAGGTAGTCGGGACCAAGGAGGAAGCTTAGGGGTTAAAGTCCAGAACATGGTACAGGCAAGGATCTGGCAATACTCGTGGTCAAAGTCCAGACAAAAGTTCATATAGGCAGGCAGCAATATTCAGAATCAAGTCCAGGCAGGGTCAAAATACTATAACGAGATTTACAAACACCCAGGAATGTGGCAAGGCACGTCTATAATTGGGCGCCATTAAATACTTGAATTTGTCGCCAAAACGGCACAGGGGCGAAGTCAGTGACGTAATTACGCCAGCACTGCTACCCACGTGGCAGCCACTGCGCCACCATTGTGGGAGCGACGCCGGCAGGGGAGGACATGCCGCCCGGAGCTGCGGGTAAGACTCCGGGCAGCGCGATCCTGACAGCAACAACTGTGCATGTGCAGAATCTCACAAAAATTGCCAAGTTGAAAGAAGAAGACCCAAAGAAGATATTTGCCCAGGGTAACACTTAGGCTGGGGGGGGGGGGTCTATGCAGGGTAGGGATTTTTTTAACATTAAGGTTTAGTTCTTCTTTAAAAGCACATGCTTATACTCTGCATAAATAATATCTCATGCAGGAGATGCCATCAGGAAGGTAGAAGGGGTATTGCAGTCAAAAGGGGCCCATGTGGTAAAAGATGTAAAAATGTAATTTGCAGGCCATAAAGGAGGCCATGGAGGGAGTTACAGCAGGAGAGTGGGCTTGGATTAGGGTTGCCACCTGGCCGGTATTCTTGATGGTTGATCCCAATGTTATTAATAGTAAATAAAGATAAATATTTAGGAATGGAAGGCTGGTATTTTTTTCAAGAAAAGGTGGCAACCCTAACTTGAATACATCAAGGGTGGGAGTTCCAGTATTATGGAGCTTGTCTGGGTTGGTTCAGGATCCTGGTCTTGAGTGTGTTGTTCTTCTCCACTGGGGCTAGGGTTGCCACCTTTTCTGGAAAAAAATACCAGCCTTCCTGCTGGGGTCTCTCTGTCAGTGATTGCTGGTTAACTGTCTGTCCCTCTAGGGGCACACAAAAGAGATGGTAGCTAGACTGAAGGACAGTTGAAGCTGGTATTTGGTTTGGGTGCCTATATACCATCCTAGATGTACCCCAGAGCCCATCCTGTCTGGTAGAATGTGGCTTTAACTGAGATTTGCAGATTCTTGGAACTAAAGCGAGATAACGTTGGATAATAAAATAGAGCTTGACCCAAAAAAAGTCTGAAACCCCTGCTTTAGGTTACAAAGTAAAGCTGACAAGATGTGGAGGTTGTCTGGAATGTGCTTATTTGGTGCGTTCTCTAAACAAGCACATTTATGCTGGTCCGTCAAGTTAAAGGAACAGTTCAGTGTAAAAATAAAAACTGGATAAATAGACCGGCCCAGATTTGTGGAGAGGCCAACTAGGCCCAGGCCTTGGGCAGCAGGATTTTAGGGGGCGGCATGCTGCCAAACCACACCCACATTGGTTCAGAAGTTTAAAATTTCCTGTGTGCCAATTCCCATTGCTCCTTCCCGATGATGAAAATTTGAGCAAATAAAAGGGAGGGGACAGGGGCGACACATGACAGCGGGCCTAGGGGCGCCCGCTAGGTAAATCCAGTACTGTAAATAGATAGGCTGTGCCAATTAAAAAATGTTTCTAATATAGTTAGCCAAAAAACGTAATCTATAAAGGCTGAATGTCTAACACAACTTCCTGCATTGCAGGAACTCTCGAACGCTGAGTTAGTCAGCAGTAACCAATCAATGGAAACAGAGAGCTGTAAAGCAGGAAGTAGTGTTCTGGCTATTATGTTACACATCAAGTCACTCCAGCCTTTATACATTACAATTTACTTAAACAAAGTATATATTAAACCAGGCATTTAGCTGTAGAATAGCTGTTAAATACAATCCTAAATTAACTAAAGTATTGTCCTTAGAAACAGAATTGCATCTGCCATATCCTCCTTCATAGAAGCTCTTAAAGGAACAGTAACAAAAAATGAAAGTGTTTTAAAGGAATACAAATATAATACAGTGGTGCCCTGCACTGGTAAAACGGTTTGTTTGCTTCAGAAACACTACTATAGTTTATATAAATAAGCTGCTGTGTAGCAATGGGGCAGCTATTCAAAGGAGAAAATGTTCAGGTTACACAGCAGATAAGCTCTGTAGAACATAATGGTGTTTTCAGTTATCCACTATTTAACCTGTGCCATATAGCCTTTTTTAAATTTCCGCCATTTCTACACAGCAGCTTGTTTATATGAACTATAGTAGTGTTTCTGAAGCAAACACATCGGCTTTACCAGTGCAGGGCAACATTACATGATATTTTCATTACTTTAAGGGCCCTTACACACGGGCGTTTTTACCTGCGCTCCCCTGCGGATGAACGCAGCAAAACGGAACGCAGGTAAAAACGCCTGTGTGTAAGGGCCCTAAAACACTTTCGTTTTTTGGTGTTACTATTCTGTTAATCTGATTTGATTATTTTCAGTGCTTGTATAAATTTATTAGAAATGTTAGTACAAAAGTTCTGACTCCAGATACCCAAAATAACACAAAGCACATAAAACAAAACAGCGAAATTCCAGTAGATAAGTAACCTTTTATTTAAAAAATGAGAAAAAACTTTGGAATACATACAGTAATGGAGAAAAATAAATCTGCATTCTAAACAGCATTTTTCAGTTCCAAGCTCATTGCAAAGAACAGCTCAAATAAAGCACATACTTCCATACAGCTCATGACACACTGGTGCCTACATGATTGTACATCCATACAGCATAGCTCCTCCAGCTCGACTTCCTTCATTTAGTCCTTCAGCAATTTAGGAGGAGGAATCTAGATCTTTCCCATGCTCATCACCTTAATTTCAAACTCATGAGCTCCATGGGGGCCTCCTGGCCAAGTTCTCATTTGTCTTAGCAGATTCTTCAATTACCTTAAGGACCAACTCGTTACGTTTACGCACCTCTGCTAATGCAGCTGGGTTGGCTTCAGGGAAATTCTATAGGATAAATTATAAACATTGGTTAGATTACTTTTGAGATATCGTGTTAATCAGCCCACAAACTTCTATCTCTAGCAAATGTCATTGTAAGCCCATGGGGAGAGTTTCTTTCTGTGGTAGTACCACGAGTCCACTGTGCAGCCTATAGCCCAAAGCCTGCACATAATTACCCACAATCCAGCACTGACCAACGCATTGAAAGGAGTTGCTTACTTCATAATAAAGATGCAGATTTTATTAAACACACTGTGTGCTATACATTGGCAGTGGGTTGGAGATGAAAACAACGCATTTCGTGCCCTAACTCTCCCGGCACTTCCTTATCACCTAAGAGTGATGTCATGCCTATGCTATGACTATTCACTGCTTCACTAAGAAAACAGGACAGTATCATGATCTTCCTGATCAAAGACCTAGCTGCCTGAAGCCATGGAGAAACAGTTCATATCTTTGTAACAACAGTGAAGTGATATGAATAGCACCACTTAACTTACTGGGATTATTTAGAGCAGTGATCCCCAGCCAGTAGCTCGTGAGCAACATGTTGCTCTCCAACACCTTGGATGTTACATAGTTAAATTGGGTTGAAAAAAGACAAAGTCCATCAAGTACAACCCTTCCAAAGTAAAACTCAGTATACACACACCCCTCCACTCTTTCACACAAACCATATATGCCCACAGCTATACTAACTAGAGTTTAGTATCAAAATATGTTGCTCCCAGTGTCCTCAAAGCAGGTGCTTATTTTTGATTTCCAGGCTTGGAAGCAAATTTTAATTGCATAAAAACTATAAAGTATACTGCCAAATAGAGTCTCCTGTAGGCTTAGTCCACATAGGGGCTACCAAAAAGACAATCACAGCCCTTTTTTGGCACCCCAAGAAAATTTTTCATGCTTGTGTTGCTCCCAAACTCTTTTTACATTTGAATGTGGCTCACGGCTAAAAAAGGTTGGGTACCCCTAATTTAGAGCAAAGTGAAGACAGGCAGCCGAATCCTTTGAACAGTCAAAATGCACAGTGTATTATTAACCCAAAAGTTCTTTTCACAGATGCAATATAGTAAGGAATGTAGGGGCAGAAAAACACTCTCTGAGAAGAAATGACCAGGGTATTGGAACACAAAGAATTTACTCTGCTGGTGGGGAAAATGGCACTCTGCTCCAGTCCTGCCTGGAAATGCATGTGCTCTCACTTGGGTTGATAATAGCACGGCACTTTTTCTAAAAGGTTTATTGCCTGGCACAGTAAACACCGTATGTGCCATCAGTAGGGTTGCCACCTTTTCTGAAAGAAAAAAAAATACAGACCTTTCTATATATTTATCTTTTTCCCTATTAATAACATTGGGATCAACCATCATTTTTACCAGCCAGGCCAGTAAAATACTAGTCAGGTGGCAACCCTAGTCATCAGCCATAGGAACTGAGCTCTTCAGTAGTTATATATAACTGGGCATTTTAGGATTACCTCCTGGCCAGTAATAATGATGCTTAATGCCAATGTTATCAATAGGGAAAGTATATTAATAAATGACAAAACAAAAAGTTGACACTGTCTAAACAGCTTAAATATAAGTTCCCTTTAAAGGGATACTGTCATGGGAAAACTTGTTTTCTTTTTTCCAAAATGCATCAGTTAATAGTGCTGCTCCAGCAGACCTCTGCACTGAAATCCATTTCTCAAAAGAGCAAACAGATTTTTTATATTCAGTTTTGAAATCTGACATGTGGCTAGACATTTTGTCAGTTTCCCAGTTGCCTCTGTTCATGTGAATTGTGCCAGCACTTTAGGAGGGATCTGCTTTCCGGCAGGCTGTTATTTTTCCTTCTCAATGTAACTGAATAGTACGCAGTGGGACATGGGTTTTTAATATTGAGTGCTGTTCTTAGATCTACCAGTCAGCTGTTATCTTGTGTTAGGGAGCTGTTATTTGGTTACCTTCCCATTGTTCTGTTGTTAGGCTGCTGGGGGAGAGGGAAATGAACAATTAATTATTCTTCCTAAACTCACAATAACTATGCTATCATGCTTTATTGTCCCCTTTGTAAACACTGCTTCCCTGCATTTTGCTGGACTGCAACTCCCACTAGCTTAAACGGTGGTTCACCTTTAAAGGGAAACTGTCATGAGAAAACTTTTTTTTTTTTTTTTAAAACGCATCAGTTAATAGTGCTGCTCCAGTAGACTTCTGCACTGAAATCCATTTCTCAAAAGAGCAAACAGACTTTTTATATTCAGTTTTGAAATCTGACATGGGGCTAGACATTTTGTCAATTTCCCAGCTGCCCCGGTCATGTGACTTGTGCCAGCACTTTAGGAGGGAACTGCTTTCTGGCAGGCTGTTTTTCCTTCTCAATATAGTACGCAGTGGGACATGGGTTTTACTATTGAGTGCTGTTCTTAGATGTACCAGTCAGCTGTTATCTTGTGTTAGGGAGCTACTATCTGGTTATCTTCTCATTGTTCTGTTGTTAGGCTGCTGGGTGGGGGAAAGGGAGGAGGTGACATCACTCCTACTTGCAGTACAGCAGTAAAGAGTGATTGAAGTTTATCACAGCTAGGGTTGCCACCCAGCCGGTATTTTACCGGCTTAGCCGGTAAAACACTGGCCAAAGCCAGTATTACAAATTTACCGACAATGTAGCTGCCAGTAAATCTGTAATATCCCTATTAAAGGCCCCTGGCCTGCCCCATCCCACAAAAAATTGTACCTTTTCCCCCCTCGCATCGGGTCGTAGCTCCGCCCCAACAAAAGGAAAAAAGTACTTTCCCCCTCATGTTGTGTCGTAGCCACACCCCTTGTGTGTCACAGCCCGTCCCTTTCTTCCCACCCGCCGGTAAAAATATATTTAAAAGGTGGCAACCCTAATCACAGCACAAGTTACATGACTTGGGGCTGCTGGGAAACTGACAATATGTCTAGCCCCATGTCAGATTTCAAAATGAATTGAAAAAACCTGTTTGCTCTTTTGAGAAATTCTGCTGGAGCAGCACTATTAACTGACACATTTTGAAAAAAACATTTCCCCCATGACAGTATGCCTTTAAAGAAGGTGGGGAAAGTAGCTTCCTTGCAGAAAGTGTTCAACCACAATTAAAATAATCAGAGGCTCAGGTTTCTTAAAAAAATTGGCCCTAAAGTACATGGCATTGATAAATATAGGTTATGGTTTAAAGAAAAATAGCACTTTCCACATAATGGCCGTAAAGCACGCACTGACAGCGTGCCTCTGTTTATGTAAAACGCGACAGAGCAGTTAGGCGAGGAGGATGCGAACTCACCCTGCGCATCTCTAACCTCCTTTCTTTTCCTGGAGCCACAAGCACCCATAGAACACCGCCAACACCTGCGCAAAACCCAAGCAGCAAAGTCCCCTTCACGATCCGCTGCACCGTCTCCATTACCCTCAGTGAACTAAACTTAGCAAGGTAGTTATGAAAGACCGAAGCTGACTACAGGAATCATAGAGAGCGGAATGCAGTCTAGAGCGTGCTGCCTATTTTGCAGAGAGGACGGTATAGTTACATATGGGAGACAAACGAGATGAGGGAAATGGAAAGAGCGCCTCACGCCTAAATACGGAAGTGCATCAAATGGAAGGTTGATAACTGTGATTGTAATAATGCGGAAGTGGTGGTATAGTTTTCACACCCCCAACCAGTGACACTAGTTTAAATGAATAATAAAATTAACACTAAGACAGTAGTGTAGTCCATGGTTCTACTTCATTCGTATTCACATAATGAGTAAGAAAATACTCCTTTTCTATGTTTATTTTTATTTCCCTTTTAAAAACATTGATATCAAGCATCATTTTTACTGGCCAGGTTGGCATACCTCCCAACTGTCCCTTTTTTGGAGGGACAGTCCCTCTTTTGAGAGCTCAACCCGCTGTCCCTCATTTGTACTGGAAAGTCCCTCTTTTCTCTGCACTGAACAGCCAGAAAAAGAAACAAAGATTTTAACTTAATTGGCTTTTGGCAGAGAGCGCTGCCCAGAACATCTAACAGGTGCAAATAAGATGCTTTGTAACACTTTTGGGATAAGAAAATAAGTAATTGTAACAGTTTAGATAAGGAGAAATATTTTCAAACTTTCATAACCTGTCAAATTTAGTAAAATAAACATGGTAATTAGGGGTTGTGGCCAGAAAATGGGCGTACACACAAAAAATTTGCCGTGCTGTGGGCAAAATAAATTTTTGTCCCTCTTTTTACTTACAAAATGTTGGGAGGTATGCAGGTTGGTAAAATATCTGCCTGTGCCTGGCATAACCAAATTAGTAGGAAAAACGGGCATTTGGTCAGGATCAGTTGATTCAGCATCAGTTTCTGCTAAAGTAGCTCCTAGACAGGGCAGATAGAAAAATATATAATAAAATAAAAAGTATTCCTTTCCTTACAGAGACTCAGTTGATAATACATAAATAGTAAGCAATATGGAAACAATATGATTCCCTAGAGACAATGATTGATAGTTAATATAAAATTAAGTTGATTTTAAAAATAATTAAGTATCCATTTAATGTTTTACATAAATAAATATGTATTACATATATTTTTTACCAGCAAATGTTTGATTGCATTTTATGGATTTGCACATGAGAGAATATATATATATATATATATATATATATATATATATATATATATTTCACTAACTATTATCACTAATGCTTATCTCACCTGTTACTTAAACCTTGTGTTTTTCACGGACTCTGAGGAAGTGCTGAGCTTTCATCAAAAAATGCTTCCAAAAGCACCCACTGCACAAGGCATGTACCACTGAGTGTGTATTATTAAAGCCATTTTTGAAAGTAAGACTGTGCCCTTTCATGGATATCTGGAACAGGGTCGCAACCTGGCCGGTATTTTACCAGCCTGGCCGGTATTTTTGATGGTTGTTCCCAATGTTATTAATAGGAAGAAAAAAAAAGATAAATATATAGGAAGGCCGGTATTCTTTTTCAAGAAAAGGTGGCAACCCTAGCACCTAACAATTCTGGAGTTTCTAATGCTAAAAATATACACCATCTTGGAGTAGCTGGTATCTCACAAGGGCAGCGTCTGGACACACACAGGAACTGGGGAAGCTCCCATGCGATCCTCATCACATTTATTTGCCTAGATATGGCAGGCCAATATTTGCTTCCTCTGCAGGGTAACATGTGATTTTGGGATTTGGGGGGGGGTTACACCACTGACCATTTATTTCTATTTACTTTAACTTTCTGTTACAATAAATGTTCCTAAGGTGAAATTTTTTTTATTAAGAAATGGTATTTGTTATTATGGTTTATATGCTCCCATTAGTGTTGGTTCAGGATGGTGTGCCTGCTGGACCTCATGTGTTTTTTAGTAAGCACAATTAGCTGCTTGGGGTTAGTCCTCTTAAAGGTTCCTTGAGGCAGCTGGGGGGGGGGGGGGG
>JAMBMQ010000035.1:0-15915 GCA_024363595.1 Xenopus borealis | reverse complement strand
GGGGGGGGGGGGTAAATGTGTTTGTCATGCAGGTCTACATTTTAATGGGAGGAGCTTATAAACATGCTTCATGGATACATTCATCATTATTTCTCATGATTACCAGAGTCACAAGTACTGGCAATTTTTTTGTGTGCCAAATTAGCCTTTATCTATTACGTAAATCCAAGTGCAAAAGGCCATCTAGAATATATTGAATAAAAAACTGTGGTATCATTTTGTATTGCTAATTTGTGCGCCCGAATTTGACACGGTGTGCCAGAAATATGACACTGGAACGTCCAAATTTGACACGGCACAAGCAGTCCCTTGGGCAAGTAAGGTTGGGGACTGCTGCTTTAAAGGAACAGTAACACCAAAAAAGAAAACACCAAAAGTAAAGAAAATATCATGTAGTGCTGCCCTGCGCTGTTAAAACTGATGTGTTTGCTTCAGAAACACTAATATATTTCATATAAACAAGCTGCTAAGTAGCAATGGCTGAAATTGAAAAAAGGCTATATGGCACAGGATAAGTAATGGATAACAGATAACATTATGTTCTACAGAGCTTATCTGCTATCTGCTGTGTAACTTGAGCCTTTTCTCCTTTGAATTGCTGCCCCCATGGCTACACAACAGCTTATCTATATAAACAATAGTAGTGTTTCTGAAGCAAACACTGCAGTTTTACCAGTGCAGGGCAACACTGCGTTATATTTTTATTACTTTAAAACAATTTCATTTTTTTATGTTACTGGTCCTTTAAAGGAGAACAAAAGGTATAATCACGGGGAGAGGGCAGCATGTTAGGCACCTCCCAGTATAATAATTGCTACCTGATTCTTCAGACTAGTGCTCCTGTTCACTAAAAACTGCCTAACATTATGGTACCCCCCACCCACAGCGGTTATACTTTTAGTTCTTCTAAAGAACCTCTAAGCAGTAATCAATATAGAGAGAGAGAGCATTATTAAGTGTTTGTGAACAGGATTGTGTAACTGTGAGAGCACAGTGCAGCACAGAATAAGATTAAATTATAAAACAAGAAAATCTCCTTTCAATTTAATGGAGAGGCTGGAAAGAGGAGTCAATGAAAATTTCTTTATATTATTAAGACTATATGTCAGTTATTATATGAATAGCATAGATTAACTAGATGTTAGACTAATAATTCCCTAAATCTGTGACAGAATGACAATTCCCTTCCAAATGAAATAGTGGGTGGGAATGGTATCATTAAATATGTTACAAAATTACACTCAACGGGTTACACAGAATTTTCCCAAACAAATCTCCCTCCTGCCCCAGATGTCAGCATCCAACAGCAGATTTTCTCCATATGTTATGGTCCTGTCCAAAAATTGTAAGGTTCTGGAAGAAAGTGGTTAAATGCCTTAGCGATGATTTGGCTCTGCCTCAGGTCATCACGCCCAAAGCATGCTTATTTGGGATAGTTGATGATTTGGTTCCATACGCACGCACATACCAGGATACTATATCAAAGCCATTATACTGCGTTGGATCCAAACTAACCCTCCATCATTTAACTATTGGATACATTTAGTGAACCAAATGCTGCCACTTATTAAACTTACATATGAAGCATGAGGCTCTAGGACCAATTCTAGGAAAATATGGGGGAGCTGGCTTGAGGTATTTCCACTGCCTAGTATTTTGTAAACTCCTAACTGAAGTGATTTGATGTGCACATATAATATAGTAATTGTGTGATTAACACCTTTTAGGTTAATGCTTTATGGATTTTTGTAAAGTGTGATATTTGTTAACTTGTTACAAAATAACAGCTAAATGCTGGGTGTTTTTGGGTTAGGACTGTATACAAGTGCTAGAGCCATGAATGACAACTCGGGAATGATGGGAAAATGAGGATTAGACCAGTCCAAGGACAGAGCGTCTTAAGGCAGCAAAGCAGCTGAATAGAGATCTACCAGCTTCCAGCATGAGACTGCACAACCACTGAAAGGTACGCAAAACACTGTATCACAAAAATCCTATAATAATCTAAACCTTAAACTAATGTCAGTTGCATCACATATACAACACAACATACACCATATCCTAGAGAAAGGACACAGGACAGTTCTATAAGCATGTAATAAGAGGATGCAACAAGCATAGAAATGGGTATTTCTCAGACTAAATAGGCACAGTTTCAGTGAAGTGGAATTCCTCATAGAATCATGACTCAAAGTAGAACAAAAACATGACCTCCTGAGCAAATACAAGAAAAATCCTAAAATCTGTTAATTGTTATATCAACAACAATGTACTAATTGCAGATTATTTTATGTAGTGTTAGGATTTTACAGGACTAGAGCCGTTACTTGTATGAAAAGCAGGGAAGCTAATACTATAAGGGACCCAGTCATGAATGCTAGTTATATAAACATATAAGTGTTTGTGAATTTAGATGTTATGTTCTTATATATATTATAAATAAATATATATATATATATATATATATTTAGTAAATCTAAAACTTGTCTGTTCCACAATGGTTACCTTGGCTATTTCCAAGCCATTGGTTGTTGGCTTGAGTACCCTGTATTGAGGTACAGCATTAGGTCAGAGCTACTCTAGGAATGCATAGCAAATACATGGGTATATAGTAACTGTTAAATGATTGGTTGCTATAGGTTACAGAACAATGGCAAACATGGTTTGTGTTTATTCTCCATTAAACACCAGATACAATAAAGACATTTATTATATCACCTCAGATGGCTTCTGACCTTGAAACTGAGCTGCAACCTACAACTATACTATGACTTTGTTTCAGAATGGTTTTGTGTATAACAAATCTTGCCAAACTTATTTAATTGTCTTTTATGAGAAGGTGAGCAAGAAACTTGACTCTGAGTTTGCAGTGGGTGTGATCTACTTAGACTTTGCTAAAGCATTTGAAACTGTACCACACAGAAGATTAAGGATTATATTAAGGAATATTAGCATGGAGCACAATATTTGTACTTGGATAAAGTACTGGCTGAAGACTAGTTTACACAGAATGGTCGTAAATGGAACATTTTCTAATTTGACAATTGTTGCTAGTGGAATACCTTCTTGAATCTGCCGTTTTTGGAGTTTGAATAAATATATATATAAATGAGCTGGAGAGAGTGCACTGCCGGATGATGTTGTGATGGCTGATTCTGTTAATGCCTTTAAAAGGGGCTTTGATGGTTTTCTGACCAAGTACAATATCCAAGGCTATTGTGATCCTAAAATCTACTGTACATTTTGTATAGGTATTGGTATATATTTTATAGATAGTTGTAAATATATATATATATATATATATTTATATATATATTCGTCTGGAGGGATTGAACTTGATTGAACTTGTCTTTTTTTCAACCCAACGAACTATGTAACTATGTACATGTAACATAGGACATGCAATATATGTGTTCTATAAACAACATGGGACAGGAAATTAAAATAACAGAGCATTAATTCTTATATTTGCATTAAGTGATATATGTGTGATAGATTTACAATATAGATGAAGTTGCACACCTGGTTATGACTCATTCTGTATCAGCATGGATCTAACATAAGCTAGCATTAATGCTTACAATACAGTAAAAAGGCTTACCACCATGGGATTTTCCAAACGTGCAGGGAATATCACTGTGCTTTAATTCCTCAAGCTGTGTGTGGCAAGCCTTTTTACATATGTGTACTGCATATTTTGCAGGTGTAATACATGTATGAGACCTGTTATCCAGAATGCTCGAGACCTGGGGGTTTCTGGATAACAGATCTTTCCATAATCTGGATCTTAAAGCAGTGATCCCCAACCAGTAGCTCGTGAGCAACATGTTGCTCTCCAACCCCTTGGATGTTGCTCCCAGTGGCCTCAAAGCAGGTGCTTATTTTTGAATTGCAGGCTAGGAAGCAAGTTTTAATTGCATACAAACTAAGTATAGTGCCAAGTAGAGCCTCCTGTAGGCTGCCAGTCCATAAAGGGGGTACCAAATAGCCAATCACAGCCTTTATTTGGCACCCCAAGGGACTTTTTCATGCTTGTGTTGCTCCACAACTCTTTTTACATTTGAATATGGCTCACAAGTAAAAAGGGTTGGGAATCCCTGCCTTAAAGGAACACCAAGAAATAAGAGGTTTTGTTTTAAGTAATGAAAATATGATGTACTGTTACCCTGCACTGGTAAAACTGATCTGTTTGCTTCAGAAACACTACTATAGTTCATATAAACAAGCTGCTTTGTAGCAATTGAGGACATTGAAAAAAGGCTATATGGCACAGGTTAAATAGTGGCAGTGGCATTTCATGGGCTGCTGCCATCTGTCCCCCTCTCGCTCCACGCTTTCCATTTTTAGCGTTGGAGCAGTTCAGGAGGGGCTACATTGCTAGTGCAGTGAGCACTGTAAAATTTACCAGGGGTGGCAACTCCATGCTGTTTGAGGCAAGGTTCTGAATAGTGGATAACAGATATCACCATTATATTCTACAGAGCGTTTCTGCTATCTGCTGTGTAACCTGAGCCTTTTCTCCTTTGAATGGATGCCCCCATTGCTACACAAAGGAATTGTTCAGTATAAAAGTAAAAACTAGGTAAATAGATAGGCTGTGCAAAATAAAACATGTTTTCAATATAGTTAGTTAGCCAAAAATGTAATGTATAAAGGCTGGAGTGACTGTAAGTCTAACATAACAGAACAGAACACTACTTCTTGCTTTTCAGCTCGCTTTTGTTTACACTGACTGGTTACCCTGGTTACCAGGCAGTAACCAATCAGTGAATTGAGGGAGGGCTACATTGGTCATAACTGTTGCTTTTGAATCTGAGCTGAATGCTGAGGATCAATTGCAAACTCATTGAACAGTTATGTCCCATGTGGCCCCCCTTCAAGTCGCTGACTAACTCAGATTTAGAGAGCTGAAAAGCAGGAAGTAGTGTTGTATTCTGTTATATTAGACATCCATTCACTCCAGCCTTTATACATTACATTTTTGGCTAACTAACTATATTAGAAACATTTTTATTTTACACAGCCTATTTACCCAGTTTTTATTTTTACCCTGAACTGTTCCTTTAATTATAAAAATAACAGTAGTGTTTCTGAGGCAAACACAGCAGTTCCTTTAAATCTATTATCTTATAAACTTTAAATAATCCCAATAAACTGGGTTTGCTTCCAGTAAGGATTAATTCTATCTTGGTTTTAATCAAGTATAAGGCACGTTTTAGTATTATAGAGAAAAAGGAAATACTTTTTAAAAATTTGGATTATTTTATTATATATAATGAAGTCTATGGGGCAAATTCACTAAAGCGCAAAGCATCAAACGCCAGTGCTTAGTTGCCAGCGTGATGTCATTGTGCAACTTCGCCAATTTATTAACAGTGTCCCTGGAAAAAATTAGCTATAAAAGTAGATAGACTAGCGCAACTTCGCACCCTTATGGCAGGCGAAGTTGCGCACTGACGAAAGGATGTAACTACGCTAATTGACTAAGATGAACATTTTACTGAATGTTAGCTCTTGCGCTAGACTTTACTTCGCGAAGTTCAATACAATAGAAAGTCCCAAAAAACCGCTGGCGTCTTTTACTTTTTTTAGGGTGATAGTCTGAAAAACAGTTCCTAACATATGGCAACTCAGCTTTACAGTGGGCACATGTTTAGGGGTATTTTATTTATTAACGGTTTCCTGGGCTTGTGTACGGTAATGTATTAGCTGTAACATATACTTCTATTATACGTTTAACTTTGCCCCCTATGCAAATTAGGCATCGCTAGTGTAAATGCGCTTTGCCTGGCGAAGTAACGGTAGCACAACTTCGCTAACGTTCGCCGCCCTTAGTGCAAAGTCGCATTTTAGTGAATTAGTGGCGGGCTGGAGAAAATTCACCTGGTGAAGTGCGGCGAATTGTGGAGAAGCCAATGCTAGCGCATTTTCACCGCTTAGTGAATTTAACCCTATGTGAGATGGAGTTTCTGTAATCTGGAGCTTTCTGGATAATTGGTTTCTGCATAATGTATCCAATAATTGTATAAAAAATGGTATGTTTTCTGTTTACTAAACAATGGGCCTGATTTAATTTGATGAGTAAAAGGTTTATCATGTGAAATCTCATGAACTAGATTTAGTTTGAGATGCAATTCAATTGTTGACTTCTGCTTGAATTTACATATTGTACATTGCACTCGCACTCCTTTTTATTTATAATAACCAGAGGTATAACATAGTAGCAAATACTCTTTTAGGCACAAGTTTTATGTGCGTAGTAAGCTAGATGTTAGCGGCCCCCACAGCAAATGAATTTTGTAGTTGCAGGATCTGCTACCTTTATAATTATGCCCCTCTTGATGCAAGGAGAACTGGGCCAAGTTGACTGGGCACCCTAGGAAACCCAGCTGGCCACCCACTCCCTCAGATGATATTGAATCATCCTTCCCGAGTCCTACCCGAAGGCATGGGCTCCGATGCCCAAGTGTCCCAAGCTACCGCCTGCGGACAACTTGTGCGGGTGGGCCCCCCTCCGCCGAAGCTCGGAAGGGTCCACCACCCCACACCCCCGAGGGGGTGTGGAGTCTTTGGACTCCCCTTCGCCGAAGCTAGGGGGAGCCCCGTCTACCCTGGGTTCTGCCGAAGCTTCCCCCAGGGCGTGGTCTTGGCCTGCGAGTCCAGCCAAAGGGACTGTGACCCCATCCAGGGTGCTCAAACCAGGCACCAAAAGGGTGCTGGAGGGAGCGGTGCAATGCCATTAATTGCCTTGTGAAAGGCTCCAGCTGGCGGCTGGCAAAAAGAAAGAAGAGGAAAGGAGTAGTGGAGAAAAGATTTCCCCCCTTAGCCAAGCAGCCGGGGATAGGGGAAGTGAAGCAAGATTAAGCAGAGGCATGTGAAATATGCAAGTCCCAAAAAAGTGAGTCAAGCACCCCTCCCATTCGGGGATCACAAAGCTCAATGCTATGGTCGAGTACACGTACTTGTGTACACATACTTTGCGCCCTAAGCATGTTACTCGTCTGCCTACCCCTAGTTCTGGCCCTGGATGCAACGCACTGAGTGTACCCCTGTAACGTGCACAATTCTTCAAAAGGTGGGACAAACAAACAGGCACTCAGTGCAACTATAAGGAAGTGCAAGGAGCAGCTGTAGATACACGTTCCTTTAATAAATAGCATCAATTCACACATAAACCAGCCACCATCTTTGCATGACCACATCTGTGATTGTACTATGTAAATGAGCTCCAAAGGCCAAAATGTTACTGTAAAATGCATCTTTAAGTATTTTCTTTTAACATATGCAGGAGAGACCATGAACGAGGTGTCAGTTCTCCGCCTGCCTGTGGAAGAGGCAGTGAATGAAGTAATTCACAGCCTGGATGAGATAGCTCTGAAACACAGTGACAGTCGTCTGCCTTTCCAGGTACTAAAAAAAGTGTTGCCATAAAGGATATTAATTTCAGGGATGAAGAACAGCTTCATGCTGGTGTGGTACTATGACATCTTCCTTAAACCCAACCATAGGGTTAGAAAGGGGGTGGGGGTCTTTACTCCATATCGATCTACATCTAATCCCACACATCCACAGACTATATGTTACCCACATACTGTGTGCTGCAAGGAATTCTATAGTTTCCAATTGGAAAGATTGTTCACCACCAAACACAGAACACATCCTTTTTCAGGCCTCTCTCAATTTAGATATGGAAAAAAGATTGAGAGGCATAAATATCTGATTACTCTGGGGTTTCTACTTAGCTATATACACAACATTTGTGGTTTGGTTGTTACATATTTTAATATACCATCCTGATTTTAGTCCATTCTCTACAACAATTTTGTCTCCGAATAGGAATATGTGTCTCCATATTATGGGAGGATTTGGGAGCCTTGTTACTCTAAGCTGCTGTTATTCTACTTTGTTACTCTGAGTTCTTGTTTGAAGTTCTAAACATGTGTTAATATGGAACTGGCAAACCACCGATCTTTCTGTCACTGCTCAAAAATGTAATGATACCATAATTACTTCTGAAACACTGTATTCTTATCTTGTTTTTATGAAAATCTTCAATAAAAAAAAAAAAAGAAAGGGGGTGGGGTCACTGATAAAGGACATGTAACAACAAAAAATTTAAGCACTGGTAAAATAATTGTTTATTTTATTGAGAAGTACTATTGTAGATTACATAAATAAGCATCTGTGTAGCATTGGGACATACTGTCAAACTGAACCATCCTTCTGAGGGTATTTATCCATGAAATTGCCAGTGTGCTATCCTTCTATGAGTTCTGATGGTATTTATACATAGAATTGTTACTGTGTCATCCTGCTATAAGTTCTGAAGGTATTTATACATGAAATTAGCCACTGTATCATCCTTCTATGAGTTCTGGTGATATTATACATGAAATTGCCACTATACCATCCTTCTATGAGTTCTGGGGATATTATACATGGAATTACCACTATACCATCTGCTATGAGTTCTGGGGGAGTTTATATGTGGAATGGTCTCTGTGCCATCCTGCTATGGCTTCTGATTGTATTTGTATATGTGAAATTGCCACTGTACAATATTTCTATGAGTTCTGGGGATATTATACATAAAATTGCCACTGTGCCATCCTTCTATAAGTCCAGAGCATATTTATATTCAGAATTGCCACTGTGTCTTTCTGCTATGAGTTCTGGGGGTATTTATATGTGAAATTGCGGTTGCCACTGTTCCTTCCTTCTATGAGTTCTGGTGATATTATACATGAAATTGACACTGTCATCCTATTATGAGTTCTGGGGATATTATACATAAATATTGCCACTGTACCATTATTCTATGAGTTCTGGGAGTATTATACATGGAATCAGTGTCAGCCTGGGCCTGCTCCCCAGGCTGACCCATAAAGAAATGAACCGTTCCTTGTGCATATGCACAGTTTTCCTGCATGCGGAAATGTTGCGTATGCATGCGGCAGGCCTGGGAATCGGAGGTTGTGAGGGGGCCCTGGGGACTGCCATGAGGGCCTTCGATTGCAGTCCCAGTGGGCCCCCAAGGCTCCACTCTAACCCTCCATGGAATTGTCTACTTCTTGTCTCTAGCTCCAGGTTTCACTCTAAAAATCTTGTAACCTTATTCTGACAGGAACTGAGGTGAATGCTCTTACCCTATGCTGCACAGCAGTTATAAAAGTGGGGGCCCCAAGAGCATTGCCCTGTCTCTAGGACCCATCTAGTCTTAATCTGGCTCTGATCATGGATGAGCTAAAGTTACATGCAGTAGGGGCCCGGAAAATAAATTCTCAGGGGGGCCCAGGCATCTGACGTTACGCCACTGAATTACTTCTTTTCATCTTCTGTCTGACTTTCTTTTACTCTTTCATCTCAGATTTTTCCAGATCCTTGTGAAGAGGATGAAGTTCCAGTAAAGATGAGGGGAAGATTACCATCCATTGTGGTGGAACCAACTGATCTGATTGATGTAGAGAGTGGGGAGTTACGGTGGCCACCAGATTCTCTCAGGAAGTCAAAAGAAGAAGCTGTACAGGAGGAAGACTGCAGGGACAATGAAACAGAAGAACAAATTGGTAAGATATTATTCTATTTCTAAGCACTTTTGTAATTTATATTCATTTATTTTATTTATTTATTTATTTTTAATTCCAAAATATTAAGGACACATTTACTGTTAATAGGATATAATTCTGTTACAACAGCGCCCTATGCTGGTCAGTTTCTGCGCCAGAACTATTGGTTAAAGGATAAGTAAACCAGTAATATAAGTGAATGTAGAATTCATCAAAGTGCTATTCTAAGCACTTTTGTAATTTACATTCATTATTTATTAATTTTGCATATTCTGTTAATATGAAATTATTTTGTTACAACAGTGCCCTATGCTGGCCAGTTCTTCTCTTTCACTTTCATATTAATAGATCAAAAATACAGTACAAGGCTAAACAAATGGGCAACTCAACTCCAAAATGAATGTATCTAATAAAAGAAAAGATGATTCTAAGCAAGTTATTTGTAAAAACAATTGCTAGTGAAAGCATTTTAAATCTGGTCGTTACTTTTTAAACAATGTTGCAAAAGTCTTAGTTTACCTGTAAAGACAGGTCTATTAATCAGTTAATGTTTTAAAAGTAGAGAACAGAAAGGCAGACAATAGAAAGGGACACAAAAACGATGCTTTCAATAGCAATACATATACAAATAACATAAAAACTTGATAATGTGCTATGAATGTATATTGCAAAGTTGCTTAGAATAATGTTTTCTTTTATTAAGCAAAAAACAATTATCTGGGTTGACATTCCCTTTAAGTCTAAAGCAACTGGACCTCCTGTCCAGGAAATTGTTTCACCACTCTTCCAAATGGCTTCTTCAGTTTAAAGTAACACCAAAAACATTTAAGTATTTTAGATTAATGAAAATATAATTTCTTGTTGCACTGCATTGGTACAACCAGAGTTTTTTCTTCATAAACTGTATAATTGTTTATATAAAGAAGCTGTAGTGTAGCGGGAGGGGGGGTGGGGTTTCAGCCATTCAAAGCTGAAAAAGGAGAAAAGGCACAGGCAACACAGCAGATAACAGATGAGCTCTGTAGTATTCTTCAGAACTTATCTGTTATCTACTGTGTATCCTGTGCTTGAATGGCTACAGAGAAGTGTTTATATAAATTATAGTAGTGTTTATGAAGTGTGCAGTCTGAGGAAGCGCACAAACGAGTGCGCTCACGCAATGGGAAGTACGCATGGGCGGAAGAGTGCGCACACTGAATTTCTCCTGCAGTTGTGGGGCCACAAGGGTACAATCTAGGGAAAGGCGTCAGAAGAGTCCTCTACCTTTGTGTCCTAGGCACTTGCCTTTTTTGCCTACCCCTAATTCTGATTCACTAAATTATATAAAACCAAAGAATCTAATCTCTACAATAAGTTATAATAAACTCAGAATAAGCATATCAGCCAAAATACCACCATTTTAATTAACAATGAGACACATCTAACAGTTTAAAGCTAGATATCATCACTTTCCAGTAATTCCCAAAATGTATGTGCATTTACTGTATGTGTGTGTGTCATGACCAAAATATTTTGTTTTTATCTTTTAGATACAACTAGTGAAGAAGAAACTGGAACCCTAGAATCAAAACAAATGTAATAATAACAGAACTCAAGCCATTCTTCAAGAATCAAATTTTCTCTATTCAGTTTATATTGCATTTAGATTACAAACAAGCCATTCTTTATAACTGTATCACTATGCAGGGCTATGTTTTTTTCATTTTGTGCTTTATTCCTTATTGGACAGCTTTGTGAAATACGATGACACCATTAAGGAATAAATTATTTTACCCTTAAAGAAGCTCAGTCCTTCAAATTAAAATGTACCTATAATACAAAATGTTAATTTTAATTAGTTTAAAGCAATGCACATTTTTTTCTTCTGCCTTAATGCATTTCCTGCAGATAAACAATATTAGCATTTTATAAGTAAAGTGAACTTACAAGGGCAGTCAGTCATGTTACTTCAAAACATCAATAAATGATGTATTTTCTGTCTGTAGCAATTTACCTACTGAGTTTTCAAAAGCAAATAATTGACACTATTTGGACAAAAGACTTGGGGGACTGTGATATGTTTTGTTCATGCGAAAAAAGTTTGCAAAGACTATTGCGAATGTTAGTGACCTTTTTGACAAACCTCAACAACTTCCTCGCAAAGTTTGCAACCAAAGGGATTTTGCATACATTTGCAGTGTATGTAATAGAATTTCACCATCGCAAAGCATTTTTTGAGATTACATATTTAACAAAACTCCAGAGCAGGTGATGATGCTTATTATCGGTATTAAAATAGTTTTAAAAGATTGTGGCTCAAGTGAAGCAGTAGCACAGACTTGGATAGATCTTTGGCAAGCAGCAGTGTATCATCCTCTCTTACCTATAGGTTATGTGATCAGCCTTTGCTGTGAGAGCTCACGCTAGAGACCCTGGTTCAATTCCCTGTGGCAACTCATTGTGACCCTGGACAAGTCACAATCTCCTCCTGCTACTTATTGTGCCTATAATGGCTGCCTTGAGTTATCCCCTACCCTTCATAGATGACCCTCCCTGCTCCCCCCCAGCCTAAGAGTTATCTTCTGTAATTGCCCCTAACTATTTACTTACCTCTCCTTTCAAAGGGGGCCATTTTCTGGCACCTTGGTAATCTTCAATTCTTCATCCGGCGTTTCAGGGAATTTCCTTCACTTTTGGTGCATGCACAGTTGTCACAAACCAGAAGACTGTTCCAACTGAGCATGTGCCAATATGCCACTCACTCCCAAAGAAGTGAAGATGGTGTCTGTGAGCCCTAAAGAGTTAGGGGCAATTACAGAAGGTAACACCTGGGGAGGGGCGGGAGCAGGGAGGGGAGTCAATGTAGTGTAGGGGGTAGCAGTGTACCTCTTTCACCGATTGAACTTTGTGCGTATGCGCAGTAGTACAAAGTGGCAAATGCGTCCTACTGCGCATGCGCTGCCAAGCGCCTGGGAACCTGGCTGGAGGGGACCTGCACGGAGGGGTGAGTAGCAACTTAGGGGCATTTGCCCTGGGGGAAAGGTAGGCTTGGGGGAGGGGGGCTTACGGGGGCTGGGGAGGAGGGGTTTAGTGCGGAGGGGTTGAGTTTAAGAAAATAAACAAAATAAAAAAATGAATACCAATTGCAGTTTGTCTTAGAATATCATATTATATCTGAACTACCCCATTCAGTTACTTTCAAATGTTAAAGGAACAGTAACACCAAAAAATTTAAGTGTTTTAAAGTAAAGAAAATATCATATAGTGTTGCCCTGCGCTGTTAAAACTGATGTGTTTGCTTCAGAAACACTACTATAGTTCATATAAACAAGCTGCTAAGTAGCAATGGTGGAAATTGATAAATGGCTATATGGCACAGGATAAGTAATGGATAACCAATAACATTATGTTTTACAGAGCTTATCTGCTATCTGCTGTGTAACTTGAGCCTTTTCTCCTTTGACTAGTTGCCCCCATGGCTACACAGCAGCTTATTTATATAAACAATAGTAGTGCTTCTGAAGCAAACACTGCAGTTTTACCAGTGCTGGGCAACACTGCATTATATTTTTATTACTTTAAAACAATTTCAGTTTTTGATGTTACTGGTCCTTTAACAGCAGGAATTACACATGCAAAAAGCAGTAATTGTATTTATCTAAAAAGAACACTTTGCCTTTTTGATCTTGCCACACTACACTTGTTTTCTGGCATAGTCAATTTTTACATTGCCACAGATATAATTAACTACAGAAGGTTAAATGCATATTAAAGTCATACTGCAAATCCACAAATTTGTACCAAATCTAAGAACTTTTCTACAATACCGTATTTCGTTGCAAGTTTAGTCAGAGTTTACCAAGACAAAGCCAAACCTTTTAGAACTGTGGATTTATCACCTTTATATTAGCTTTTACTGAGATGTAAAGAGTGAATATAATATGAATATATATTAAGTTCCGTTTTCATCTTTTGAGAAATATGGGAAATATTTCACAGTCTTCTATGTCATAAATGTATTAAAAATTCCATATGAATGATTACAATTGTTCACTTACAATATATAAAATGGAGCTAGGTCATCATGAATATTCTTTCTTTCTTTTCCTCTAAATTTTATACTTGTCTCCCGTAGAATTTTGCTCACAAAAACTGAATGATATTTTGTATTTTATAGAACAACAGCACTGAAATATTTATTTAATCAGATTCTCCCTAGAACATTTTTTAGCAGTGTTGTAGCAGTGTTGTAGCAAACAGATTACTCTTCGGATACCTCCCCCTTTCTGTCTTGCCCATAGTATATTACAAGCTGTTGGCAGGCGCCCCTAACATCTTCCGGTTAAGCTTTCTATGCATCTGCAGGCTCTAGGACCGCTCTCTCCTCCATCCTCTCATTGCTGTTCCGCCCCTCCCAGCCACGCCTCTGTTCCCTTCTGTGTGCAGGCCTGCCCAGCCCTCTTGTCTGTCTCTCTTTTTCTGCACTCTGTCTCTCTCTCTTTCTGCACTCTGTCTCTGTACTCTGTCTCTCTGCACTATGTCTCTCTCTGTACTTCTCTGCACTCTGTCTCTCTCAGTACTCTGTCTCTCTGTACTACTCTGCACTCTGTCTCTCTCTGCACTCTGTCTCTCTCTGCACTCTCTCTCTTTCTGCACTCTCTCTCTTTCTGCACTTTGTCTCTCTGTCTCTGCACTCTCTCTCTTTCTGCACTGTCTCTCTCTCTGCACTTTGTCTCTCTCTGTCTCTGCACTGTCTCTCTCTCTGCACTTTATCTCTCTCTCTGCACTCTGTCTCTCTCTTTCTGTCTCTGCACTCTGTCTGTCTCTCTCTGCACTCTCTGTGAGTCTTTGTCTCGCTCTCTCTGTCCCTCTCTCTGTCTCTCTCTCTGCACTCTCTGTCTCTCTCTCTCTGTGCCTCTCTCTTAATTACACTTAAAGGGGTGGTTCACCTTTAAATTAACTTTTATTTTGTTATAGAATAGGCAGTTCTAATCAACTTTTGAATTGGTCTTCATTATTTATAGTTTTATTTTTTATACTTTTGCTAAATATTTATTTTTTATAGTTTTTTAGTTATTTGCTCTGTAAGGCTACAAATGTATTGTTATTGCTACTTTTTATTACTTATCATTCTATTCAGGCCCTTTCCTATTCATAATCTAGTCTCTTATTCAAATCAATGCATGGTTGCTAGGCTAATTTGGACCCTAGCAACCATCTGAAAAGCTGAAATTACAAATTGAAGAGCTGCTGAATACAAAACTAAATAAGTCAAAAACCACAAATAATAAAAAATGAAAACCAATTGCAAATTGTCTCAGAATTTCATTCTCTACATCATACTAACAGTTAAATTGAAGGTGAACGACGCATAGAGCCACCCCAAAAAGTGCATGTCTGTGGCTGATTGCCTACTTTTTCATTAGCAATTTGCAGTTGTTACAGTTGGTACTTGGTAGGTTATTAAACAGTTAATTAATGCATTAATTAATATATAAATAATAATTATAATGCTGTGCTGACTGATTCACTTCCAGAAAATCCTGGGAAGGGGGGGGGGTTGGGCAGCACAGTAGCTGGGCCTAGGGGGGCAGGAAGGGTAAATCCGGCCCTGGCTGTTGGCACTGAAATTATATCCAGATCACGCAACTCCCATTCAGATCAAGCAACTCCCTTTCACTTGCATGGGTAACATATGTCAGTGGATGTGTAAACTACCTTCCGGCTGGAAAATGTTAGTTTTGGTATTTGCATTTTAAGTGAGTCAGCAGGAGTACTGTATTTACTAGAGTGATTACACACGAGTTAGAGAGCATTGTGAAGCACTACAAAATAAGCACTTTACTCAGTGTTGTAGCAAACAAAACCAATTACTTTTCGGATACCTCCCCCCCTTCCTGTCTTGCCTGTTGTATATTACAAGCTGTTGGCACTAAAATTATATCCACTCACCCTGACTGGTTGGAGAGATTAGAGAAACCACATGAGGATAATCATATGACTTGCTAGTAGCTCTGCAGCAAGATAAAGTAGCTACCCATGCAGTAAAAGGGCCAGTAACACCACTAAATAAAAATGCCCTTTATGCTTTTATACAATTGTCTGCATTTTAAAAAAATTCAGCAGTTTCTCTAAAGCCACAAAAAAACAGTTATGAATGTGTATTATCTAATGTTCCATGGAACTTATTAATAGATCAACCAGAATTCAACCACTATAAACTTGTGAATTGCAACACTCGGCACCTTTGTTGGAAATAAAGATTTAAAAGAAAGCACAAGCCTGTTGTGAATCTCTCAGGACAAATAATTTGCCCAGGAGGCAGTATTTCTTATCTGTCCTAGTTGATCTATTGTTACAAATGGTAGAA
>JAMBMQ010001708.1:0-10000 GCA_024363595.1 Xenopus borealis | reverse complement strand
CAGCTATCTCTCACTCTGTCCCTCTCTATAAGATACACAGCTATCTCTCACTCTGTCCATCTCTCTCTATAAGATACACCGCTATCTCCCAGTCTCTCGCTCTATAAGAAACACAGCTATCTCTCAGTCTGTACCAGTTACCAGCTATTACCCAGTGGCCCCAGACACATGGAGTTGAGGTGAGAGATGACCCACAACCCCTCCTGAGCCTGGGCTAATCAGCTTAATGAGGGGAGGGGGCTAACGACAGGAGGCAGAAAGAATCAGCAGAATGTCAGAGTGAGTGTTAGAGGGGGAGAGCAACAAGAAGAGGAGCGGATCATCTTTATAAGAAAGGAATTAAAGTTTTCCCATTAACACAATTGTTGAGCTCATAGAACCTCTACCTGTCTAACTGGGCGAAGGAGCTAAGAGAACAGACTTAATGAAGACAATAACGTTGGAATGAACTTATCAGAACCACCATAAGGAAATGGGAAAGGCAGGAGGAATGAAGAAAAAAGGTAGAAATTGAGGAAAGAGATGAAGATTTGAGCAATTAAAGGATAAGACAAGAAAAAAAGGTCGTGCATTACGAAAAGGAAGAATGGCAGCATAAAAGAATAAGAGAATGGTAATAAAAGAGATTAGAGAGGGAACAGGAGTAAATCTGAAAGAGGAAAAAAAAAAGCAGATTAAAGATCAGGATTAGGTGTCTTCCCTGAGAGCTCTATCCCCTCTGTCATGGGCAGAGCCTTAGGATCTCTCTAGGAATTGGCCACATTCCACCAGGACCTTTAGGAGGGAGCACCACTTCAAAAATAACTTCAGCCCTGATGGAACTGGAGGCTCGGTAGGTACATCATTTTATGGTATTTTTGTACAACAGTTTGGAAGAAAGAAGAGGAAATGTTTCCTGATGGGTTGGGATAGAGAGTTAGCACAAAGATATTTTGAGGGTTAGTAAGAGGTTGCAATGAAGCTTTATGTGGCTTTTTGGGTGCTGAAGATCAATATCATCCGGATTGTTGCAGATTGCTTACTTTGCATCTAGAGGTTAGTTGTAGTTTGCTTCAGATGTAGAGAGGAGTGAGTCCTACATGATGCTATGTAGGCCTGCCCTTGGGTAAAAGGAGGGTTTAAGCAAGAGCACTGTAGGTTGTGTTCATTGGTAAAGGTGAAAGTAGCATCCACAAGGGTCTTTAATTGGAGAGTGTCATATTGCTGGAAGCTAAGATAGCAATGGCCATCAATACCCCACCACAAAGACTTGATGATGTTCATTCATTAGTAGATAAAGCTAGCTCAACAATAAAATGATGGTGTTCATTGGCTAACTTCCATTGCTTCATGAGTAGTAACCCATTGTATCACTTGGGTTCCAATCTCCCATTCACTGGTGGGGTGGAGACATGAGGAATTATGGATCCTTTCCCAGTACAATCTTTTTTTTTTCCTCATTCCCCAGTGCTATATTTAGGATTGTGACTCTTAACGAGTTGTGTCACAGAAGGATTCTTGTGCCTAAGCCCAAATGACAGACGTCCATTATGGTGATGCCAAAATCCTGTTTGACCTTTACAGGGATTCTTTAAGAAGTTTATCATGCTTGGTAACTCCTTTCCAGTTATGTCCTTTATGAACTCTAAGGTTGTATCTAAAAAAAAATTTAAGTTATTAGGGCAGAGTTTCGAAAATGGTGGGGCTAGTTTTCCTAGGCGGTAGATGGACTGCCCATCCTGACAGTCAGTCAGATATTAGGAAGACTAATAGAAAATGTTTTATTATAATCCTGTTATTAGGAAATGGGTGTCATGACCAAAAATGTTGAACAACAAAGAAAGCATTAACTGAAAACCCCTGCATTTGGGTATATGTCATACCCAACTATCTCGCAATCCCTTTC
This sequence comes from Xenopus borealis, assembly GCA_024363595.1. Lineage (NCBI taxonomy): Eukaryota > Metazoa > Chordata > Amphibia > Anura > Pipidae > Xenopus > Xenopus borealis. The sequence continues at coordinate 8,115 of JAMBMQ010001708.1, read as the reverse complement.
CAGGGGTTGTGGAAAAACAATGCATACAACTGGTCAGGAAAAGGTTCTTTATGGCATACTTTATAGGAGCCATATCTGGATGCTTCTAGTTTAGTAGGAGGGCAACTACAGCTAAAGCATTGGTCTCTTATTCCTATTCTCTACCCTTTACTAACTTACCTTCAGCCATGTTTATTCAAATATTCATGAATCATTTATAATTTTGATCTCTCTTCTGACCAGCTGACTTCATTGGTTTCTAACCATCCAAGCCATGATCTCCATCCAATATTAAGCTCTGGAGTCATATCGATGTCATGCATCATTCGACCTCCCTACTTTTTCTCTCTAACCACCCCAGGTGGACTTCATCATGTTTCTTCTTCCTCTATTGTATTTCTGTCCTTCTTTTACCAAAGATAGCTTGGACGGCCACCTTGCGAATTGGACTTGTAGGTCCCTGGACATGTGATCCCTTCTTGGCCAAAGCACTTCCTAAAGTGGCAGCTCAGCTGGCTATCTCTGACCTTAACAAAGATCCTTCCCTATCCTCTGAACTTTGGTTTGATTATTTATTACTGACTCAAGAATGTTCTACACCCATTGCACTAGCTGCCTTCAGTCATATGGAAAATTCCGCCACTGCCTTTGTTGGCCCAGCCAACCCTGGATATTGTTCATCTGCAAGCCTGTTTTCAAAAGGTTGGAATAAACCAATGGTTTCCTGGTCATGTACTGGGGTCCTGAGCCCACTACCTTATCCTGCAGATGTTCTGTATGCTGTGTTCAAGTTCTTCCGCTGGGCTGGGGTAGCCATAGTCACTGGCCCTCAGGATTTATGGATTGGGGCTGGCATGGAACTTGCTGATGCACTCCGAGGCTGGGGTATTCCAGTGGGACCTGTAATCATCATGGAAGAGGGTGCAGACGGGGTAAAGGATGCGCTGAAAAGAATAAAACGGAGACAAAGAGTGAAAGGTAAGGAATCTACCTTATTTCATCTTCATTCACTACCTTCCTTCAACTTGCTTTAGTTACTTCCATGTAAGTGCTAACACCCTAATCCTCTCTTTGTCCTTTTATCTTTTTTATCCTTTTATTTTTCTGTTACTCATCTCTTTTTATTCTGTACTATAGTTGCAGTTATGTGCATGCATTCGGTTTTAATCGGTGGTGAGGACCAGCGCCGCCTACTGGAGGAGGCCCATGACATGAGGATGACAGATGGCTCAGTGATCTTTATCCCTTATGATACTCTGCAGTTTAGTCTTCCATACGATCACTTGTTCCCTGTATTCACTAACAACACCAAGCTCCGGCGAGCATATGATGCTGTCCTTACCATTACTGCCTCCTCTGAACATGGAAACTTTTATGAAACCTTTGAGTATGCAAAAGCCAGGCAGGAGGTTCCACAAGATATTGACCCTGAAGAGGTACAACGAATATCTTTTATGAGTGCCCCTTTTCTTTCTATAACTCTCTAGGGGAAATGTTATAGGTTCTTTTTGTGTGTCACTGTGACATTGGCCAAGGGATGGGCATAGTCCTAACTCCTCCCATTTGTGTTAGTTCTGCAAAGGAGGGACCTTTAGAAACATACCTGGATACAAATGTTTCTTCTGTATCCAGATTTTAATTCTATGTTCTTCTTCCATCCCTAGGTGTCCCCTCTATTTGCCACAATATACAATTCAATCTACTTGCTTGGAGCTGCAGCCGACCGCTCATACCGAGCTACACAACGAGTGACATCCACTTACACCACACGTCATGCTAAAAACATCCAGTTGGAAGGCTTTGGTTACCCAGTTAACCTGGATGAGGATGGGGACTCACAGACCAACTTTGTCATCCTGGACACGGATGGGAATAGTAAAAGACTTTTCCCTGTATATACTTTCCAGTCAGCCACGGGGGATCTCACTTTTCTCCAGGATATTCATTTCCCCTATTCATATCGAATTGGAACTGACTCGGACTGCTGGTTTGACCGGAATACAATCTGTACTGGAGGTAAGTTTGAGGACCACTGACCTAGAGCAATGGTGCCCAACCAGTGGCTGATGAGCAACCCCTTGGATGTTGCTCCCAGTGGCCTCAAAGCAGGTGCTTATTTTTGAATTCCAGGCTTCAATGCAAGTTTTTGGTTGCATAAAAAATAGGTTTATATCCAAACAGAGCCTCCTGCAGATGGCTACCAAGTAGCCAGTCATTGCACATATTTGGCACCCCCAGGAACGTTTTTCATGCTTGTGTTACTCCAAACTCTTTTTTACATTTGGATGTGGCTCACAGGTAAAAAAAAAAAAAAGTTGGAAACTCCTGCCCTAGAGCAAACTGAGAATGGTCTTTTATATTTAATACAACAGAGTGTATCGGTAATATTTACTTTTTCCTGCTTCTCTTTAATCATTTAGGGGGTTATTTATCAAAGGTCGAATGTTAGAGTTTTTTTTACACCTCGAATGAGCTTGTATGAACTCACAACTTGAATGGTGTCGTGTCTAAGAAAATCTAATAAACTAGATTCTGTGGGAGTTGCAAAACCCCAAAACATGAATGAATCAAGGTTTTGGCAAAAAAAAAAAACTTGAATATTGTGCAGGCTAATCTTCAAAGTGGTTCAAGGGACGTCTTCCATTGACTCCTAGATGCTGTGTTTTTGTATCCAATCTATTTCCAGGGTCAGAGTATAGCCTTATTTTTTAACCTGAAAATGGGAGTTTTGGGGGGGGGGAAACAAACAACTGAAAAACTTGAATTTTCATGGAAAACACAACCAAGCTGTTTTGTGAAGGCACTATTGAATTTTAGCTATTGCTTCCTACTTTATGCTGCCATCTGTGTGTTCTTGTCCACCCTACTACTTGCATGAAAGACTCCCTAATCTCTCCATAAGCTACTTCTGCTCGTTCTAGTCTAACCAACTGCTTTCATTAAGGACCTCTTTCTCTTCCTCATGTAATCCCTGATCAGTGTATTTTAGTTTAGTCCAATGCTTACATTAAAGCCTTTGTGATCTTACCTATGTAAGCTGCCATCAGAAGGTTCTAGTCCAGCCCTCGGTTTGAGTTACAGACCTACTGTACTTAAGTAAGTTCCACCCCCTGTATGTTCTGATTACCTCACAGCTTGAAATATCCCTTGTAATACATGAGTGATACTCAGATCCCTTTATAACTCAGTTTGAGAGATTACATGACCATATAAACATTAATTATTCTAATGCATTGCTAGGGAGGAGTCACAGTTTGGGTCACTTTGAAATACAAGATGGATATTTTACCCCAGGAATAACCATCATAGTTGCGCTACCATGTCTATCACCACCATGGGTCTGCCCATGATGTCACTTAGCCCTACAAAAGGTCCATCTGTTTGGACAGGATCACAAAGTCACATTTTTTTTGGTATAAAATTTTTTTTATAAATGTTCTTCCAAATGTTTGTTGGAATGGAGCCTGGACAAATTGATAGAAAGACTTTACAACTCTTTTTATTTCTATTTTGCAACATTGCTTCAGCATTTTTGTTAGCTCCCCTCAATGGAAAAAGAAAGGCTACTAAAAATTGAATATACAGATATATCAATATGTAATTGAAGTCACCCCCTATAGCTACAGACCCCATCCAATGTCATGGGTCTCCCTAGGTGGAGATAAACCCACATTTTGGGTACCTTTGGTTTTGTAGACAGACAATGGTTTTTGCCAGACGATGACTGGCAAAAAGGGACATTTATGCCATCATGGTAGTAGGCCGCCGTGATATATTGCATCATACATCACACAAACCCTCGTTCCTTTCTTTAAAAAAACTGAACATGGAGTAACAATCCTCTTATGACATGGACAAGTGAAACTCGGGGTGCTTCATTTCTCTGCAGGGGTGGATCCCGCCTACGTATTCCTGATCTTCATCCTTCTCTCCAGCTTTATACTCATCGGAGGATCATTTACATGGTATATCAGGTACATAGTAAGATGCCTATGGGATAATGTCTGGGGTCAGTGTTTGGGCTTATATGTTTGTTTTGCCCCACTGTACTCATTAGATATCGTCAGTGTTGACTTAGTCTGCTTTTTTTCTGTAGGCGTCGCATTCACTATGCAAAACTTGGAAGGGGACCCAATAAAATTTTTCTTACGATGAACGACCTGACTTTTATTCATTCGCATAGCAGAAAGGTGATAAAGATACTATTTTTGGGTGGTAAGGACACAAAGCAATAAGAACAGAGTAATAAGAAATGTCTCCCTCCTCAGAAAGTGGTGGAAGACAGCAGATCGAGCCTGTTGGGGAGGAGCGTCAGTGACATGCGGACACCTCGGCATTCGGTATCAGGGAAGAGTATGGCAGCTGCCACACCGTACAACACAAACATTGGGGTGTTTGAGGTACCACTGATTTTTGTATCGTAGTAAAAAACTGTTGGCCATTAAGTTAAAAAAGACCCCTATCAAATAGATAAGTAAAGGAAGCATTATTGATATCCATGTCATAGTCTGTTTTTAAAGTGTTTACCATGGAGGGTTCCAACTGAATATGCTGACACTGTCCACAGGGCGACTGGGTTTGGCTGAAAAAATTCCCTGGTGAGAAACATGGAGACCTCCGACCAGCTACAAAAAATGTCTTCTGCAAGGTAATTGAGTGAACTGCCTTTAAAGAGATATTCACATTTCCTTTTTATATAAGCATCGCATTTCTTTCAAGAGCAACAAAGGGCCAGTCAAAGAGTAACTTGGTCTTCCTCCTTGTCTTGTACCACTCAGCTCCGTGAGCTCAGACATGAGAATATAAACCTGTACCTTGGTCTCTTTGCTGACATTGGAGTAATAGGTGTGGTGTCAGAACACTGCTCTCGGGGGAGCTTGGAGGACCTCATCCAGAACCAGGACATGAAGTTGGACTGGATGTTCAAATCCTCTCTTCTGCTTGACCTCATCAAGGTAAGAAGGCTGCACATAAATACATGCATGGACATGAGTGAAGCTAAGGCTGCAAATAAAGGCATTTGAGGGAGCAATGAAGTAATAATTTTCCTTGGTGGGCTATGCTGCAATCTGAATGTTGCTGAAACATAGATACAAAGTCTACATCTAGTGCTCACTGGACATACAGAAGTGAAAACATCTAGCTGTTAAATCAAGATCCAGAAATAGGTAGAGTTCTGTACTAGGTTCAGTAGAAGAGGACTGAAGCTCCAAAACAGGGCTCTTCAACTCAAGATCCTTAAGAAGTTTGATATCTTTATGGAGTGCAATCATAATAATAACGTTACCTATAAGAGTTAACAACCTGACAGTTACTGCAATGGGCTCTTCTTTTCTTTTTCCTGCACAGGGCCTGAAATTCCTCCATCATCGCGAAATTACTCATGGCTGCCTCAAATCACGCAACTGTGTTGTAGATGGAAGATTTGTCCTTAAAGTAACTGATTTTGGCATGAACGAGCTCTGTGATGCTCAAAAACTGCCCTCAACTCAACTCCAGCCTGAGGGTAAACCAGCAGCAGTGTACTATATGTAGTATAGCTATTGGCTTAGCTGTGACTGGCTATTATGGGCAGCTCATTTACATTTCTAAAGCAAGTGACTCATTTACATATTAAAGACAGACCTCATTTGCATTATTAGGTGAGCATCCCATGTACATTTCAAAGCAAGCGGCCCATCGGGCATTTACCCGGACCCACAGATTGCCAGTCCGGTCCTGTGTAGTAGTATCATTAATGCCAGTTTTCCTTTCAGACACAAACGTATATATAGTACTGCACCATGACATGGGTATAAAGCCATGTTTAAAATGATCTGTCTTTTCAGACCTGTTCTGGACGGCCCCTGAACGCCTCCGAGATGCTACACTCTGCCAAAGGGGCTCCTACAGAGGCGATATCTACAGTTTAGCCATAATAATGCAAGAAGTTATTGTACGAGGGCCACCATACTGTATGCTGGAAGCCACAGCTGATGGTATGTAACTACTCGTTCCTTCTCACCTATAGTTATTTCTTTGCACATCTCCAAGCTAGCTGGACCTTACCCTTTACATTTCCATATCCATAATTTCCTCTTCTCACTTTTGTCTACTTTCCTTACATTATTGCTTTCTTTTCTCTTCCCAGAAATAATACAGAAAGTTTTGCATCCTCCGCCTTTGTGCCGCCCATCAGTCTCCCTGGACCAGGCCCCTCCTGAATGTATCCAGCTAATGAAGCTGTGTTGGAGTGAGCAGCCGGACAGAAGGCCCACAATAGATCAAATATTTGACCAGGTTTCTACAAGAATAGACCATTTTTGGTTTTCTCTATTTTCATACCTGTGGCTAAAAGTAAAAAATATTCCTCAGTTCTGCTTAGTACTGGGGAGTATTGATGCTGGCACGGGTTTTCATTCAGGCTGTAAAGTGAGTTGTTGCTGTTCCTTCTACACTTTGTTTAGGATAGGAGAATGCCCTAAAAGTGGAACATGGAAAAACTACAAGTTGAGTCAATGAACCACTTCAGCAGTAGAAATATGTTTAGCTTTTATTATGTCCATTAGAAAAATTTGAAAAATATTAGATGGCAGTATAGCTGACCTTGAATTTGGTAATCAACTACCCTATACATACATACTTTCTCTCTACATATTGTCTATTGGAGCCTACCACCAGCCCGTAAGGAATGTATATGGTTATTTATATATTTTAAAATAAATAAATAATAAATAACATGGGTTTTGGAGGATTCTTTTTAATGACATGACTTCTCTCTTTCTCCTTCTTTGTCCCACTTCCTGGCCCCTTATATTTCCCACCTTGGCCATGGCCCTTTTCTTTCTGTTTTAAGTTTAAAAATATAAACCGCGGACGCAAGACAAATATTATTGATTCAATGCTAAGGATGCTGGAGCAGTATTCCAGTAACCTCGAAGACCTGATTCGAGAGAGGACAGAGGAGCTGGAGGTGGAAAAGCAAAAAACAGACAAACTCCTTACACAGATGCTCCCACCGTGAGTGATTGACTTGAACAGAATGTTTTTATTATTCTTATTTGTTTTATAATTGATGAGTCTTTTTTTCTGTTGGGTCCCTTTATTTTTTTTAGTCTTCACTTCTTAGCCTGCTGTCTTCTTTCTACCCTTCTATTTTTTTCTTTGCTCTTGTTCCTTGCAGGTCAGTAGCAGAAGCTCTGAAGACAGGTACTCCAGTGGAGCCAGAATATTTTGATGAAGTCACTATATATTTCAGTGATATTGTTGGGTTCACCACCATCTCCTCTCTTAGTGACCCCATTGAAGTTGTTGACCTCCTCAATGACCTTTATACACTTTTTGATGCCATTATTGGATCCCATGATGTCTACAAGGTGAGTGATAGCTCTCTCTATACCCTTTCAATGGAAATTCTAAGGTGATTCTGGTGATTCTAAGGTCTTTTTGTCTACTTTCTCTAGGTGGAGACTATTGGTGATGCCTACATGGTGGCCTCTGGTCTTCCAAAAACAAATGGTAATCGTCATGCAGCAGAGATTGCCAACATGTCCTTAGACATTCTCAGTACAGTGGGGTCCTTTAAGATGAGGCATATGCCTGATGTTCCTGTCCGGATTCGGATTGGACTCCATTCTGGTAAGAAGGGCTATACATATAAGACCCTTCCAAAACCCTAGGAAACAGATTATTTTGTTCTTTACATTTTTTTTTAATTTCAGTATCTTTTTCATTATTTACTTATAGGCCCATGTGTTGCTGGTGTGGTTGGGCTCACAATGCCTCGATACTGCCTCTTTGGTGACACTGTAAACACAGCTTCCCGTATGGAGTCCACAGGACTTCGTAAGTAGCTTCTAACATTCCATAAATTTCATAAATGAGCTTGTCTAAGTCAGGCCTGTCCAGCTGAAGGAACGTTGGCCAGATGTGTCCTACCAAGTGATTTCATGACTCTTAGCAAACCTATGGTCTGAACTAGATATTAATTAGAAATAAATCGACATTTGGTTGATTATTTTGACACTAAGTTTCTGCTCTCTTTTTAGCATATCGAGTTCATGTAAATCTTAGTACAGTGAGTATTTTAAACTCTTTGAAAGAGGGCTACCGGTTTGAAGTCAGGGGCAAGACTGAGCTCAAGGTAGGACCGATGTT
>JAMBMQ010000187.1:0-20403 GCA_024363595.1 Xenopus borealis | reverse complement strand
AATGCTCTACCTATGCTAGTTGGTTTGGTCAATATTGGCCAAGAAAGGGTTACAATACATTTCGCAAATTTCTCTGTGTAGCAAAATGGGCAGATTCACCAATCACTACCCATAACATTTGGAATTGGCATATTGGTTTATGAAGGAAACCAAGCAATGGTAAAGTGACATTGAAAACTATTTGTGTCAAATATTAACCTGAAAGAAAAATGTTTGATCAGTATGGTTAAAGGCATTGTTCACCTTTAAGTTAATATTTAGTATTATGTATAGTGTGATATTCTGAGACAATTTGTAATTGGTTTTCATTTTTTATTTGTGTTTTTTTTTAGCTATTTAGGTTTTTATTCAGCAGCTCCTCAGTTTACAATTTCAGCCCTAGCAACCATGTACTGATTTGAATTAGAAACTCGGATAAGAATAGGAGAGGGCCTGAATAGAAAATTAACCTTTTAGATCCGCTAAAATTACTTTATATATTACTCAGTATATTACATTTTCCTTGTGAAACTGGGGGATTCTTATTGATTTTCCTTACATTCTTCAAATTTTTAAATTCCAAACTATACTCTTCTAAAAAGTAACTGGCAAGCATTCATTATTCATTTTTAGTTATTTAGCCCAAAGGCAAGCCCTATCATTAACAGAAGCTGGATATAATCTCTTAAAAAATATAGCCTTAGATTACTAATCTTGAAGTTTGGTTCCCTGTTTAAAACATCAACCCTGCAGCCTAATGCTTTAGTTTAGTCATGGAATTCCCCAATGACTTTTGCTACATCTTACAGCGGGGAGTTAATTTTTAACAAACAAAATGTTCTATATATGTGATACTGAGTATACATATCCTTTGAAACTGCAATGCAATTTGCTTCTATCTGAACCCAGAATAAAATTTTTCACTGAACAATGTCTTAGCAAGATGTTCTTTGCCTACTAGCAGCAAAAAATAGAAAGGCTGTTTGCACGCAAATAAATGGTTGTGGTCTCTTAACGGAAATTGCAGTTTGTATATATTGATGCACTGACATTATTATGACAGTAAGAATATTTGATGTATAAGAATTGATTGTGACCACTGACATGCAAAAAACATTCATACAAAACATGAATTGTACTCTTAAAACATTTTTCATATTATTTGACAGTGTTTTGAAATGCATTTCGGCCTCAGCGATCATCCTCTAGAAATTGATTCAGCAGCTGGGAGAGATCTTTTGTTTGTGCTGCTCCACTACAAGCAGATTTGCACTTCAATCAGACATATCCTCAACAGACAAGATGACATTTCACTTACAGTACCTATTTCTTGGCTTGTTGGTATACAAAAGTGTCTTAATATTTAGAGTCTCTCTCAAACAAATAACCTTTCCCAAAATAACTGTTCAAAGGCCCTCCATGGCAACCCTATTTCAGGCACAGCTTCTTAACTTAAAGTATGTTGCCAAAGAGAACATTCTGTTTAATTTGTCATACAATTTTTTTTCTGATTGACAACCTACAGACACTAAATATATTATTTCTTGTTTTACTGAAGCTTAAAGTACAAGGAATAACTAAATCACTGGGGTTACCAAATCAATAAGGTAATAAAATTACAGTTTTTCCGATGTTGTTGACACTGGCCAAGGCACTTTCTAAACAATCACCATGTCTGCATCTTAAGGTGGCCATACATGGGCCGATAAAAGCTGCTGACAGACTGAGTGGGGCCCTCCAACTGGCTTCCCAATCAATATCTGGCCTAAAGTCGGGCAGATGTCCATCAGGCAGGATTAAAAATCCAATCGGATCGCGGCCACATCTGTTCGTTGATGCGGTCCCACGGTCTGATCGCCCATATCCCCATATCAGCCCGATATCGCCCACTTCTCAGTGTATGGCCACCTTTACTTGTTTCTTCTAGACAACCCTCTCTATAAATGTACAACATAGTTACTGTAAATGTTTCTGATTTTCAACTACTGCAAGCAAAAGGGACAGACAGACAGGGAAAGAGAACTAAGATGGTGGCATGTTTTTTTTTTTAGAAAATTCTCATACCAGTGCAGTTTTTTTCGAAAAGGAAAACTTAGAGATTGAAAAAGATTTTTGAACTCCACAGTACACCAGTGTTTTTCTTGTCCTTCTAGTATCATTTGTCTATTAAAGTGGAAAAATTTATGTGATGTTGACTTAGATATTGAATTTAGGCAACTGAATGCTTTAATCATCCTTCATTAAGCAGTTAATCAACAAGCTCTTACATGCTGTGTGCTATCTCTAGACCAGAGTACAAAATTTGGGAAAAACTTAGAATCAAATTTGATCAAATTCGCCATTACTTTGATCCGTACAATTAGAATTAGATCGAATACGTACCTAGCTGATCGAAAATTGACCTATTCGAATGAAAAAACATAATTTCGGTTGGTCTTTGATACATCTGCCCCTAAGTATCGAATTGTAAAGTAACACAACTAATAAAGAGTTCTTTGACATGTGTATGGATCATTGTAATCTGATGCCTTTATATCATTGCAGAACTTAGAAAGCATGTAAATATATATATTGTAATTTACAATTAGGATTACAGTATATAAGATCATGTAGTTCTTCTGGTACCTTACATATTTTTACTTATTATAAATTCTTTGTCTGATCACACAGAGCATATTGTATATTTATGATAATAAAGTCAGAACAATTTTAGTTGTCAACTCAACAAATAGGACTATTAGGATAATCAGCTTTAATAAAGCAGTTTTATGGCATGCCATCATTGAAGTAAGCAATATTAATGATGGATATGCTAAAAATACAAATAAACAGAAAGAAATAAAGACTTTTTAAATATAGAATGATTGTTTGCAAATATGCTTGTACATTTGTATTCTGGTTACTTATAAAGACAGTTCTACTGTATGAACTTTTTACAAGTTTCCTAAAATTGCTGTTGTTCAGAAGATTTAGTTTACCAAGTGATATTTGAACCTTTGGTAAGTATCCTCATATGTGATTGTTTAATTGTTTTTCGAAACATTTTATATATATATATATATATATATATATATATATATATATATATATATATATACAGATGCAGTCACTTGGATTTGTAAGTTACATGCGTCGTGACTCAGGGCTAAGTTTGTGGATGCTTGGAAAAACTAGAAAACTTATAAAGCCTCATTTGCAAAGTAGAGGGCAGGATGCAAAGTGCAAGGAAACAGGGTGCAAACTGTCATGTTTTTGCAACAGCCCTGCAGCTTTTTGAACTTCATGTGCTCCATGAATACAGTGTTGCCTGTGCTTGGCAGGACTTTATTCATCAGGACTAGGAAGATGTTAGCGCATAGATAACCACTCACTCCTAATTTCATATTTTACCATCTTAGGTTTATTTAATACAGATGCGGTCACTTTGGATTGTGTGTTAAATGCATCATGACTTAACTCATCTATCCCATTTATCCCACTTATCACAGAATATTGTGTCACAGCATCCCATCCAATTAAAGAGTTCACCATTGAAAACAATGGTGCTTTGGTATGCTAATGAAAAGGTTAAATGCATTAAATGAGTTAAGATAACTTTGGATAACACAGTTTCTTCAATTAGCCCTGAGTCACGACGCATTTAACTTACAAATCCAAGTGACTGTATCTGTATGTTTATTTTAATTGACAAGAAAGTGCCAGACGGGCAGTAGATACACGTTTCGAGTGAAACTTTTGTATCTGGTTTGTGTCAGTAAGAACCAACTATATGATTGCACTCCTTAAATAGTACTGTAATAATTAAAGATGTGGCCTGTGTAGGCTTAGAAGCTGTAGCTCTTTCTGGAGTAACATAACCCAGCATAATAGCTCTAAAAACGTACACCCTTGGGGTGTAATATGCAAAGGGCTAGGCTACCACTGGTACTGATTCATGGGATCACTGCGGACCTAAGTTCATTTGGGATACCTTACAGCTCAGCAACTTGATACTGGAGCTTTCTGCTCCCAAGCTCTCTAGCACATCCACCCCTGTCACAAGTGGGTTCCAAGGAGAAAGACCCATGTTCTCATTCCAATTAAATAAACTATAGACCAATGCATGGTCACTCTAAAACTGTCACACTATCCCTGGGCCATAGAGGGAAACCTAACATCCACAGATCTGGGACTTTGTCAGCAATATAGGGAGTTAACTCCTATATTAACTTTAAATAACAATGTAATTAATGTAATTTATGGAAATTATTATATCTTGTGGTTATTAGTTATGTATATGGTCAAGACCTACATTTACTATTTATATATTTACTGTATAAGCAATAAAACCTTATGCTGGCTGTTAAGGTTTTAATTGTCTTATATAGTGATGGGCGTATTTATTCGCCAGGGGCGAATTCGCGGCGAATTCCCGCGATTCGCCGCTGGCGAATAAATTCGCGGAACGCCAGCAAAAATTAGCTGCCGAAAAATTCGCCCAAAAAGCGAGTCGCACATCGTTTTTTGACGCGACGCGTCGAAAGCGACGAGCGCCAGAAACGACGCGACGTGATTGACGCGACGCGCGACTCGTTTTGCTAATTTTTATGCCAATTCCAGAGAAATTCGCAAGAGATTCGCCCATCACTAGTCTTATATTGTAAGTGCCTGACAAAATTTGTGGTGCAAGGGCCTTTGGTATGCAAGTTTTGGTACCCTAGGCCCTCTCCAATTAATACCTATTTGTGGCCTTCTTCTTTTAAATTTATTACAGGTATGGGACTTTTTTTTTCCAGATAAGGGATGTTTCTATAATTTGGATCTTCATAACTTAAAGTGGACCTGTCACCCAGACACAAAAATCTGTATAATAAAAGTCCCTTTCAAATTAAACATGAAATCCAATTTCAAATTTTTATTAAAGCATTCATAGCTGTTTTAAGCTCATTTAAAAATCTCAGCTGCCAATCAAATATTGTCTGCCCCTCCTCTATGCCTTAGGCGTAGAGACGGGGCAGACAATTACTTTCACTTTCCATTCAGCACTTCCTTGATGTCACTGCTCCCCACACATTCCCCCAGTTCTCTTAACCATTTAATTGTGTAGCAAGGATATCGAGATAAACATCAGGTCCCCCATTCTGGTGCACAAACAAGATTCTGAGATGATGCCTTAATAACAGTGTCCACAAAATGGCTCCTGCCTGCTTGCTATAATTATGAATTCCCAGACTGAAGAACACAAGATTAAAATAATTTATATAGTGTAATTAATGTTCATTTTGCTTGACCAATGTGATAAAATATGATTTTGAATATTTTTTTGGGGTGACGGGTCAACTTTAAGTCTGCTTAGATATAATTTAAACATTAAATAACCAAGTAGGATTGTTTTCCAACGTTAAGGGGCAGATTTACTAAGGGTCGAATTTAAGGGTTAAAAAACCCTCAAATTTGACCATGGGAATAGTTGGGAATTGTTGGGGAAAGAAAATCCTTCAAATCGAATATCGAATTCAAAGGATTTTACTGCTATTCAATTGTTCGAATGATCGAATAGAAAAAATTCAATGGAACGATAAAAATTGGATTTTATCCATTAGATCGAATTTTTTAATTCAATCAAAAATAATGAATCCTAATTCGGTAGATTTTATCTGGCGAACTAGGCAGTCGAATAAAAATTTAAAGGGGAAGTAATTTGACTGTTGAATAGTCGAATAGATTTTTATTTGAATTGTTCAAATCATTTGATTTGATCGAATTTTCAAAGTTCACTGGTCAAAGTGGTCTTCAAAAACATTCGAAAATTCGAATCTTTTTGAAAATTCGATCGAACTTTGAATCCTTCATATGAATTTGATAAATCTGCCCCTAATATTAATTATCTTTATTTGGGTCAAGTACAAGCTAAAGTTTTATTATTACAGAGAAAATAGAAATCATTTGGAATTGATTGAAATGAAATCTATGGAAGATGGCCTTCCCATAATTCAGAATAACGGGTTTGAATAACGGGTTTCAGGATAACCGATCCTATACCGGTACTGTTATATGATCATTGGAACATCATGTAAAGCTAGCCAGTAAGATATTCCAGTTTCTCCTATTTCTAAGTTCTGTTATTTCATACAAATTTCTTTGTTTGACATTCAGCATTAATCACATTGCCTTTTGCTTTGTTAAATATTTTGTTAGAACTAGCAATGACACTTTACCTAATATAATAACTTCAGCAACAATAGATGGTAAACAACTGGAGAAAAGGTCTTGTCTTCTCCTTGCCTTAATTAAAAGACTCTAGGGGCAATTGTGTTATTATCAAGCCTGTGTTCTATTTACTTTTCATTTATCAAGCAAATTGACAGAAGACATTATGCAATATTAACAATTGAAAAACTACATCCCCTTAGATACATTATTTCATTTGTTCTTTAAGAAAAAATGGAATGTAAATATCAAGAATCTCCAAAGGAAGATTTTTTTTATAATAGCATTAAATCTTTGACTGCAGGTTTCAAGTGGGAACTTTAGACTTGGCATTGACTTGGCATTGAAATGCCTGAACATTTGTTAATGGAAAAAAGGTGTGTTCTATAGGTTTTTTTTTTTTTTTTTATAAAAAGAGCATTATTTCAGTTTTTAAGCATCTGAACCTATTAAATGGACAAACTGCTCAGCCATTTAGTGTGTACCATAAATATAACACATCACATGGAATAATGTAATCTATGTAACATATTACACCACAAAACAGTGCATACACTATGACGCAGATTTATAAAGGGTTGAATTCAACACTTCATAAATGTGCCTCTAAGTGTTGGGGGGGCACAAGGGGTAAAAGTGTACCGGGTCTAAAGGGGGGCCTGGCTGTGAGGCAGTTTTTGGGGTTTAGGAGCTGGGGTGGGTGGTGACCCTTGTCCAAACAGTATAAATTCAACTAGTTTGTATTTGTGTTAGTGTCTGCAAAATGAATGTCTTTTTAATAGCCATCATCTATGTAAAAACATTCTATTCAATTATAATTTACAAAATAACCATTTATGCAACAATCCCATTTTTTTATTTTTCCCTTGAATTGGAGCTTTTTTTTGTAATTTGTTACTGTTAGTAATTGCTACTGTTTGAATGTGTGCTAGCACTAAAAGAGTGAATAACGCCCAGAAACAGAATGTAAACAATTCCATGCACACCCTGTAATAATGTTATAACTCAGATGCACTTCCAGTTCTGTGTAAATGGCTTGTAAAAGTCAATAGATGGTCACCTTATTTACAATGTTTGATGAGACCTGACAGCAACCATACACTGGGTGCTTTTAATGAATTTCACAAATCCCAGTGCAACAGACAAGCCATACATACTGTCAGAGTCTTGTGCAGCACATGACAGGGCACAGAGAAATACGAAGATAGCTAAAATAATGTTTCAGGCTTATCATTTTATCACAAAGCATTGCTGACACCTCAACACCTAGAACAAAAATAATAAGAGAGCATGACCTTCAATGTGAAGTACACAATATCATATGGCATTTTAAAATAAATCCGCAGGGGATAATGTTTGATATATAAACCACACTTTCTTTATACAATTATCGGAATGAAGCCTATTATTCAGCAACAGTGATAATAACTGTACCAGTGTGAGGGATTTGACAGTGTTGGTAATGAAAACGTAGTGGTTATTTATTTTCTCAAGAGAGCTAAAAAACAAAAAGGATTGACCTTGTAGCTGCAGGGTGATATACTTTACAACATTTGATATACACATTTAAGCTGAGCAATCGCATCAATAAAACATTTTGGGCAAACACACAAATAAATAGGGTAATGCAATAATAAAAGTGTCTGATGCATCATTATAAAGAGGGGGGGTGCTAAAATGGATGCAAAACTGTGCAAAAATTGCATCCAATCACACTTGCAGTTCTGCATAAATCTGCTGAGCACCATTGCCTCTTGATGAATTGTGCACAATGTTGTTGAATACAGGAGCTACGTACTGTCGCAGTGTGACAATGTGGCGGTAATTTCAAAGAGGGTCACATTATTAGACTTGCATTTAGAAAATCAGACAGAAAATCCATTCACTGAAGGATTGACATGATAACTGTGTATAAATATATATATAAAGGGGATCATATAATATAATCTCTCGAATGCTTTATTTACCAGTAGGTCCTTCCAGTTAACACATGGGGGCCCATTCCATTTAGAAAGGGTTTTGTTACAGTGAGAACTGTGACTAACTATGTGTAACTATGTGTAACTATGTTACTATGCTAACTGCAAAAATCGTGTGAAGTACAGAAAAGAGCATATGCAATAGTTTGGATTTTGTCCTGTTATGTGCAATTGTGGCAGCAAATTCTACATTAGCCAAAAAGGAAAGTCAATGTATTACATATCCTTCAAACAATACTGTAAGCATAGTTCCAACATTAAAAAACAGTATAGCAACCAAAGTATGAAGGCTGAATTTGTTACCAAGTGTTATTACATTTGTTACACTGGTCCTTTGTGAATAAATGATCCCCTTGGTTCTAAAATTGGGTTGTGTTCACCTTCAAGTTAATTTTTAGTATGTTATGAAATATCCCATTCCTAGTAAATTTGCAGTTGGTGTTTATTATTTATTCTTTATTTGCCTTCCTCTGCATCTTTCCAGCTTTCAGACCCCAGAATCCCAAAAAGTCTTGTTGCGATATTTTATTCAAACCACTGCCTGGTTGTTGGGTAAATAAGACCTTAGCAATCAGATAACTGCTGAAATACAAAACTATAAAGCTATTACAAATTGTTTCAGAATTGTTTCTACATCAGACTTAAAGTTAATTTAAAGGTGAACAGTACCTGTAATGTAAGACATTGTTGTGGGTATAGACGCGAGTCAGTGGTTCAGGGGGTTTGCGGGTCGCGGGTTGGGCCGCAGGTCTTCTCAATAGCGCTTTTTACTAATTTTTTCTGATCATGCCTACTTCCATTGAGCTCACTTCCGGTTACAATCGCAATGATTTGTAAACAGATCCGCACACACTCAATTGAATGCAGTCGGGGAAGATGCCCCTTTTATTATGCCACCAGAAATTCAACGTTTCAGGGGGGGTGGGTAACTTTCCTTCATCAGGATACAGTTCAAAGTCCACACACCAATTTAACCCCTATCACCCCCATTTGCCACCATACATTCTAGGAAACATGACATCACAATACAATTAGCCCAATTAGGAAGTGCCAACATCGTAGTAAAACCACAAATATTAAATTGGATGCAACATTGTCCTTTATATTTTGTGCAAAAATGTTTACAATCTACATAGTTATAATAACTCACTGCCCTGGGGCTACTATGTGTTCACTCGATTGTTCTTATCTGTAAAAGAAAAGGACAGAGACAAGAAAACTAGTAAGGAATAAGGGTTAAAAGATGAAGTTTCACAAAAAACACAAGAAGCTAAAATTCTTATTGAGACCCCTGGGTGTCAGTGTTTTTAACTGCAAAATCTCTCTTACAAAAAGACCTTTTCTCCACAATACCTTTCTCTTTATGTATTACTTCAAGGATTTGCCACCTTAATTGTGCAATATTTTGATTTGCGTCAAAAAAATGTTTTGCTAATACATTTTCACAATCCTTCGCACATGCCACTGGTCTGGCAGACCTGGGTTTTAAAGCAACTGTGCCATTAGCCTTCCATTTCCTGATTACATTCCTTATATTTGAAACTGACAGTTTAAACTTCTAAGATAGCTTTTTGTAGCATTCCCCTAAACCATGATACTGAAAAATCTTAGTTTTCAGAGCCTTTGAGAGTTGCTTTGAGGATCCCTTTCTGACACTCTTCAGAGGAGAGTCAAACAGAAACACAACTTGCAATTGGCCACCTTAAATACTGTACCTTTTCTCATGATTAGGCACACCTGCCTATGAAGTTCAAGGCTTAACAAGCTAATCCAACCAATGTGGTGTTGCCAGTAATCAGTATTGAGCCGTTACATGCATTTAAATTAGCAAAACTACAAGGGTACTCACATTTTTGCACAGCCAGTTTTTCACAGTTGAACTGAATACTGCTTCACTAAAAGTACAGGAAACACCCCAGTACTCAGATTTTCCTAGAAAATGAAAGACATAGCATCTTTTTTTGTTGAAAGTGGAGTAAATTATTATACAGGTTGAGAGAGGTTCCCAAACTTTTTCATATTACTGTAAAGAAAAAAGAATAGCAAAATAGAGGTTGAGTGAAGAAATGAAAGAAAAGTAGTACTGAAAGTGGACCCCTGGTTTTTTGTCGAGCCCTTGGTCTAAGGTTTTTTTGGTGGGCCCCTGGTGTCCCAGTCTGACACTGGAAATCCCCTTTTAATTTTGTTCAATTATAAGTGAAAATCTCTTAAACCTGGAAGTAAATAAAATATTTTAAAGTTTGCAAATGGCAGCTCCCCCTGATTTATACATGACCTCGCCAGCTTTTAGATGGCATAGTTTGGATTAGTATTTTTTAATTTTTTTAATTTAAAATGTGATTATTTAAATGCACACATTATTAATCAGACCCTAAGATTGCTAGAGACCTAAAAAATTATTGGTATGAAGACAACAAAATGAGAAAGCCAACATGGCTTAGGCTGGCGGTAGAAGACAAATGAGATGCTTATTATAAAGGCAGGATGAATATGACCTTTTTGAGAAAATGCTTGACATAGGCATATTTGAAATAAGAAGATATTTTGCTAGAGAAGGCACAGCCTGTATTATTTCTTTATTTTCCTTTAAAATGGGAAAGAAACACACTGATTTAATGATTATTATAAAGAAAAACTCTGCCAAGCTCATTTGGCAATATTACTATATTAATAATGAATGCACTTATCTGAATAACACGGAATTAAATTGGTTCGTTGATGATATTTGTTAATTCTAACAATGCTCTATGTTGACCACAGAGTAGAATGATAAAGATGTATCATCAAGTAAGAATTTATTTATTAAAGGTAGAATTACTAAAGTAATACTAACATGTTTCAAAAAAACATATTCATGTGATTTGGCATCTAAATACTGCAACTTTTTCAGAAACCCAGCACAAATCAGGATATCTTTGGGACATCTGCCATTGACTTCTACAGGAACTTTGGCAGCTCTGAGTTGGTGTAATTTTTTATGGGGACTTTTAACACCATCGGCATGTTAATTTAGCATCTTTCAGGTGAAGAATTCTTAGCCACAATGAGATTAGAATACTGAGAAGCAATAAGAAAAAAACTCCAAAAATTGCTGGTAAGCCTATTTAAACGACATTTTTAATTGAAAAATAAAATGAAAGTTACTAGATGATAACAATTAACTTAGATAAGAAAACACATTACATAAAATTCTGAATTCTAAATTACCTCGAGGCAATAAATTCCATTCTCCAGACTGCAGAACCAAATCCTGTGGAATGTTATAGTGGATGTAATAAAACTTTACTTAAAAAGTTGTTATGCTTACTCCAAAAGATTATGCAACCTTCAAGCATATGATAATTTTTTATTATGATATTTATGCAAATGTGTAATAACTTAGCAAATTGTATTACATTCCCCCCATAGTGTGGAATTTTAAACAAATAGAAATATACAGTGTGTTGTATCTGAATATAAAACTAAAAATCACAGGGGTGTACTGATGCCGAGTACTTATGTGCTGATGGTGATGCTGAGCATGACAGACCATTGGAAAATATATTTCTTTTAGGTATCAAGATAAATCACCCCAAATATGAAAGCCTAGGGTCCTCTGAACAGTTTGATGTGTATAGGTGTACCCAAGCACGTGGCATATAGAAACCCCAAAACGAAGACCCCCCCATATGGTCTGTCATGTCAGGTACTGCGAAATCCACACATTTACATAATTTTGAGAGGGAGAAAGCTAGAAAAAAGTAAGTTCACCCCCAAAAACCATACATTTTTAGAAAGTACACATTCCCCCGAATCCAAAAAACCTTTCCTAAATTTGGCAATTTGGTGGAAGATCACCTCAAAAATTCCACACTGCAGCATCGTATTTCCACAAATACTTTTAGGTATCAAGATAAATCACCCCAAATATGAAAGCCTGGGGTCCTCTGAACAGTTTGATACCTAATATGTTTAGTTGTACCCAAGCATGTGTCAAATAGAAGCCCAAAAACGAAGACCCCCATATGGTCTGTCATTTCAGGTACTGCAAAATCAACAGATTTACATCATTTTGAGGGGGGGCAAAGCTAGAAAAAAGTAACCATACATTTTCAGAAAGTACACATTCCCCCGAATCCAAATTGGGAATGCATGTCTTTCAACTCCAAAGCACCAAGCCGCAAAGCTTTCCTAAATTTGGCAAAAAGGCAGCTTTTACATTTTACATTTCTGAAAATCGCCTAAAAATATTGCAATTGGCCTTATTTATTTCACCCAATTTCTTACATACAATTTTACATTTCTGAAAATCACCTAAAAATATTGCAATTGGCCATATTAATTTCACCCAATTTCTTACATACAATTGTAAAACACACTAAATATTCATGCCAAGGGTCCAGTATGCATAGATATACCAAAGCTGCTGACATGTGCGGACCCCAAATAAAAATAGTGCATATGAATTTTCTCCGCTGCCGATTAGTTTTTTTGTGAGACTGAGCATTGTCTGCCAAAAGACCCTCCTAACAGCACAAAGACCCCCAGAGCCATATATTTTTGGGAAGTACACACTCTGATGAATCCAATACAGATAAAGATGTCATTCTACACCAAACTACCAAGCTGCAAAGTTTTTCTAAACATTGAGTTTTTTAGGTTTCTGAAAATCGCCTAAAATTTTAGCAGTTTGCCGCATTTATCTCACACAACGTTTTACTTACAAAGAAAAATCACCCTAAATATGGAAGTGGGTGGTCTACCGAATACTTTGATGCCCAGACGCATAGAATTACCAAAGAATGTGGTATGTACGGACCCCAAATGAAAAACATACAAATGAATTTTCATGCTAACCAACACAGATGCTGTGTGTTATGTGCTGTAAAACCCCCAAACTGTAAAAAGAAGCCAGATAACCATACATTTTTGGAAAGCATATATTCTGACGGATCAAACGAAGTAAAATATGCATTTCTATACCAAAGCACCAAACCGCAAAGCTATACTAAATATACATAAGGAACAATAATGCAGGGATAAAATTGCAATAAAACCACAAAAATAGCGTAAATCAATGAAATAACAAAATTATTGACTGACAGTGTAATTAGTGGCCAAAATCAATTATCCAATAGTCACGCTGTTGAAATAACAAGTTGTTAGGCAAAGATAACAGTACCATGAAGTAAAGTACATGTTTGTGCTCTAATAAAAGTTGTCTGAGTATGCAAATAAGTGTAAATAAGTGTACAAAAGGGACCAAGTGTGCTAAAATAAAAAATAAAAAAATACCAATTTTTACTAAATGTACTGTAAGTGTCTAGGTGCAAGTAAGTGTATAAAAAAAGTGTATAAAAAAGGTGCACTTACCTTTTTTTTTTGCAGGAGATCGCTGGAGTGCCTGGAGATTGATGAAGTCGGTGTTTGGGTGGGAGGCTCTGCAGGGGAAGGAAGCTGGTAAGCAAAGTAGAAGATGCTCCTTGTGATGCGTCTGCTACTTTGAAGTTGGATCTGCGACTATTTTGTCGCAGATCCGACTTCAAAGTAGCAGATGCATCGCAAGGGGCATCATTGCCTAGGGGGCTGTCATCCTTCCCCACTCTCTGCTGAAGCAGAGAGTTAGCTCTGGTGCCCAAGAACGTACATAGTACGTTCTTGGCGGCCAGAGCCTTTAACTGCCAGCACGTACGCCGTACGTGCTTGGCGGTTAAAGGGTTAATATATAACATGCCTTATGGAAACAGTAGTATTTCAACTGTGACAAAGTTTATTGGATTAACAGGAAATATGCAATATGCTTAATAAAATTAGACAGATGCATACATTTGAGCATCCCAACAGAAATATATACATCAATGCTTAGATGAGCAAATGTTACAGCCTCTAGATGCCTCTTATAGCCTTTGATGAGTGTCTGAATTTTGGATGGTGGTATTTTTTAACCATTTGTCTATACAAAATCTCTCCAATTCAGTTAAATGTGATGGCTGCCGAGCATGGCTTCAAATCATCCCATGGACTTTCGATGATATTCATGTCTGGGGACTGTGACAGACATTCAGAAATATTGTACTTCTCTCTCTGCATAAATACCTTTGTAGATTTTTATGGTCTTGTTGGAATATTCAACACCTGTGTAGCTTCAACTTTGTGACTAATGCTTGAACATTATCCTGAAGAATTTGTTGATCTTGGGTTGAATTCATCCGACTCTCAACTTTAACAAGGTCCCCCATTCCTGAACTAGCCACACAGCCCCACAGCATGCTGGAACCTCCACCAGATTTGACAGTAGGTAGCAGGTGTTCTTCTTGGAATGCAGTGTTCTTCGACCATGCACAAGGCTTATTGTAATGACCAAATAACTACATTTTTGTCTCATCAGTCTAAAGTACTTTACTACCAAAATGACTGTGGCTTGTCTAAATGAGCTTTTACATACAAGTGACTCTGTTTGCGGCGTGGGTGACCAAAGGACTTTTTTCTCATCACCCTGTCATACATACATAGATACAGCCAATTTGGTTTGTGTGTTTGACACAGAATAACTAAACTCAGATATCACACTTTTCCCATTTAACACAGAAAATTGTGTAACAGCATCCCATTTAATTAAAGTGTTCATCATTGTGAACAATGGTGCTTTGGTATGCTAATGAAAAGGTTAAATGCATTAAATTAGTTAAGATGACTTTAGATAACACAGTTTCTTCAATTTGCCCCGAGTCATGGGGCATTTAACATACAAATCCAAGTGGCTTCATCTGTATGTTCTTTGTGCAAATTGCTCTGAATTGTAGAACAATATACAGATACACCATCTGCAGCAAGATGATTTTTCTTGGCCTGCCAGACCTGGGTTTTACAGCAACTGTGCCCTTCCATTTTCTGATTACATACGCATCAAAAAACGATATGCGCGTCCTTTCGTGAAATTTTCGCCAATTTGCGAATTTCGCAGGAAATTCGAGAACTTTTCGGCGAAGTGAAACAGGATAGATTTGCCCATCACTTATAATAACAAATGGACTACAACTGTTTATAACATACTTTTGGAGAACATACTTTATAATTCGTACGATCGAAGTGTTCGATCATTCGAATTATATGAATCATTCGAATGATTTCTTCGTTCAGTCGAATGATTTATTCAACTGATCGAATAGGTTTTTATTCGATCGTCGAATGATCGAATATCGAATAAAAGGTAGCCTAGAACTATTTGATTAACATTCGAAAATCGAATGCTAATCGAATATCAAATAGAAACAAATTTTTTGGGGGGAATAATAGTAAATTTGCAATTAATACATTCAAGCAAATATACCACATGAATGATTTCTTCGTTCAGTCGAATGATTTATTCAACTGATCGAATAGGTTTTTATTCGATCGTCGAATGATCGAATATCGAATAAAAGGTAGCCTAGAACTATTTGATTAACATTCAAAAATCGAATGCTAATCGAATATCGAATAGAAACAAATTTTTTGGGGGGAATAATAGTAAATTTGCCCCCAAATGTCCGACCAATCCTTTATGGACATTCGGTTCGATATTATAGAATTCCACTTAATCATATAGTTATGCTGCCCTAGGTTGGTGGTAGGTGGTTCAGTAAGAAGCTTATATATCTTAGAAATAAGTCCCTTTGGTGGTAAACCCCGCTTAGCTAGTATTTCAAAAGCTGTACTTCCATTCACCTTTGCAGCAGTAGAGTATGGGTATATAAAATGGCGAAGTTGAAGGTACTCAAACTGGTATAAAGTAAACTGCGGTGCTAGATCTCTCAATTCTTGTAACGTTAAAGGAGCATTCATAGAGTCATTCAACAATTCGCCTATTGTATATAAACCAGTCTGTCCCCAATGTGCACAAATAGAAGGGATATTGTGATATTAAACCTCATTTATTTCTAAATTTATACCATATATTCAAAGTTAATTGAGTAGTCGGGAGCAATGCTTCTCCCACTGTAGCTGTAATCCTGCCAGCCCATATTCGTGTATTAATAGATATATCTGGAATGGCTACGTTTTCAATAGCAGCTCATACATTGGGAGAGGATTGGAGTGACCAAGCCATCATTTGCCTTTGTTGCTCTGCTTCATAATAAGCCCGCAGCTGGGGTTCTCCTAGACCTCCCGATGATGTCAACACTGATCTGGCAATTTGATTACTTTTTTGCCCCCAAATAAAATTGTGGAATAAGTTTTGCATCTCTAATAATTCCCTTGACGGCACTATAACAGGCAAGGTTTCAAAGAGATATAAATATTTTGGTAAAATACTCATTTTAATTGCTGCAATTCTGCCAAACCAGGAAATTGTACCCATTTTACTAGCATCTGCTTAGTTACATTTATAAGGGGGTTAAAATTTGCCTCATACAGAGATTCATAATTAGCTGTAATTTGCGTACCTAGATAGGTAACGGAGTTTTCTTTCCACCAATATTTAAAATTGGTCTTCAAGGTCTGCAATTCTACTTGGGAAACATTAAGAGTCAAGGCCTCGGATAAGTTTAGCTTATAACCTAAAATCCTCTATTACCTATCCTCTATTATTAGTAAGTTAGGCAAAGATATACTAAAACTCCAAAGAAGGACGGCACTGCGACAAGGGAAACAGGTTTTATTTCTATTTAGGGATGCTGAGCCCTACGCGTTTCGAGAATCAATCCCTTAATCATAGGCATATATTCCAAACCAAACAGTCAGTTTATATACAAGATGGAAATAGCGACCCCTATAGGTACATTGTTAAAAAACATTATTTAAAAAAAATCTTTCTTTTGTTACAATCTTTAATATTCCTGATTAAAATCAATCAATCAATCAAAGTTAAGAACCTCATTTAAGTTAAAAACAAACTGACGAGATAGATAAATGCATACCATTATCGTTATGTAGTAGAAAGTGAAAATTCACTAACTCTAAATCCTGAACTGCAAGTAACTGTGCATTAATCCTTAACTGCAAATACCTATATATTTCTCATGTCTCTAACTAGTATATAGTAATCATCTATTGGCAGTAAGATGGAGATGTGAGTGGGAGATCACTCAAAGCCAGATAGGCGGAGGAGCGGAAACAATCCCCTCCCTTTCAATATTTTTTATGGGGCTAATATAAGTATGTTATGTCATATCTGGTATTCAAACAATTCGGTACTCTGGTCCCCAATTTGAAGATCCAGAACGCCTCAAATTTAAAGTTCGTACCAGATCACCCCCCTGGAGGATAGTTTCACTTGTTCAATCACTTTGACTGACAAGTTCTGAATTCCCCTGGCAGAACATGATGCAAAATGTTTTCTGGTGAACCTTCATCCTTGTTCTCAATTGCTCTTATATGTTCGCGAATCCTCTCCTTTAAAGTACGGGTAGTTCGGCCCACATATTGTTTTTTACAATTAATACATTCAAGCAAATATACCACATTCTTAGTGTTACAATTATAGAAGGCGTTATTTTGGAACACCCTACCAGTAATATTGGTACCTATAGGGGTCGCTATTTCCATCTTGTATATAAACTGACTGTTTGGTTTGGAATATATGCCTATGATTAAGGGATTGATTCCCGAAACGCGTAGGACTCAGCATTCCTAAATAGAAATAAAACCTGTTTCCCTTGTCGGAGTGCCGTCCATCTTTGGAGTTTTAGCATATCATAGCAGGGGGACGCTGCAGACTGAGCACCCGACAGGGAGCTGTGGAGCAGATGAGAGGAGTGAGCTCTGAGCGGTCTTCCTTTGTTCACATAGGCAAAGATATAGTTGGCTGAGTTAACGTTAAAATAACATCATCCACAAAAAAGAGCAATTTTAAACTGCATAGAACCTAAAGGAACCCTAGAAATACTACAGTTCCTTCTGATTGCTGCTGCCAAAGGTTTTATGCTCAATGCATACAACAAGGGTGGGAGATCGCAACCCTGTCTCATTCCATTTGTTATTAGAATAGGCTTACTAGTTTGACCAGGTAGCTTTAAATAGGTAGAGGGTTGGCTATAGAGATTTTTAAGTGCTTTTAGACATGGGCCCGCCAGATTCAAGTGGGTAAGCAGTGAAAAGAGAGGTCCAATTCAGTCTGTCAAATGCCTTCTCGGCATCCAGACTAAGAACCATAGATGGTGTATGTGTTCTATTAAGAATTTCAATTAGATTAATAACCTTCCTAGTATTATCACCTGCCTGACGACCTACTATAAAACCTACCTGATCTTGATGTATCAATTTAGGAATTATAGGGGCCAATCTATTGGCTAACATTTTTGAAAATAATGTAATATCTGAATTTAAAAGAGCCACGGGTCTATAATTTGTACATAGAGTCTGATCTTTACCTACTTTAGGAATAAGAAATAAGCACAAAGCCTGAGTTGAGTTAGTTATTGGGGTTCCTTGCATAAACTGATTGAAAAGTTTCAATAAGTAAGGAGAAAGAATATGTGAAACTAATTTATAATACTTATATGGTAATCCATCAGGCCCAGGAGCTTTACCAATAGGCATATGTTTTATAGGAATTGTTCAGTATAAAAGGAAAAACTGGGTAAATAGGCTGTGCAAAATAAAAAATGTTTTCAATATAGTTAGTTAGGCAAAAATGTAATGTATAAAGCTGGAGTGACTGTAAGTCTAACATAACAGAACAGAACACTACTTCTTGCTTATCAGCTCTCTTGGTTTACACTGACAGGTTACCCTGGTTACAAGACAGTAACCGATCAGTGACTTGAGGGAGGGCCACATAGTCATAGCTGTTTCTTTTGAATCTGAGCTGAATGCTGAGGATCAATTGCAAACTCACTCAACAGTTATGTCCCATGTGCCCCCCCTTCAAGTCACTGACTAACTCAGATTTAGAGCTGAAAAGCAGGAAGTTGTGTTGTATTCTATTATGTTAGACATCCAGTCACTCGGCCTTTATACATTACATTTTTTTCTAACTAACTATATTAGAAACATTTTTTATTTTGCACAGCCTATCTATTTACCCAGTTTTTATTTTTACCCTGAACTGTTCCTTTAAGGCATATGCTAACTCTTCTGGAGTGATATCTGCATTTAATATTTGCAGGTTCTCCGGCTGGAATTTAGGCAAATTATGAAAAGCATTAATAGTGCCCATAGGCGTGATTATTACTTGGTGGGGTAGACTTAGACAAATTATATAATTTGTGATAAAATTCAAGAAATTGAGCCCCAATTTGTACTGGGTCGTAAGCAAGTTGCCCATTATCAGTTTGAATGACACTGACCTGGGCAGATGCTTGCTGATCTTTAAGCTTCTTTGCTATTAAATGTATGTTGCCTATCCCCCTTTTCGTAATAGACCTTTTTTGTCCATGGTATACTGTAGCTTTGGAAACATCTACCTGCTTCATATTTGCTAATTCTTTCCTAAGAGTAACTATTTGATCTAGTATAGAGTCATCACCACACTGATTGCACTGCGACTCTAGGTCCCTAAGTCTCCTATGTGTAGAGAAATAAGTCCCTGTCCTTGCCTTCCGTTTATTGGCGGACAAAGCAATAAAATGGCCTCTAATTGTGGCTTTATGAGCCTGCTATAAGGTGGTCAAATTCTGAACTGACCCCTCATTAATTTTAAAATATTCTTTCAAACTACACTCAATTTGTTTAAGGGTCTCTGGGTCATGTCATATGGTCTAATTTAGTCTCCAGTGGGGTTCTCTAAGAGGAGGTTTCAACAGATCCAGAGTCAGAGCTATTGGTGCATGATCCAACCAAGTGATTGGATAGATCTCTGTAGAATAGTTTAAATGTAGGACTGATTGTGAGATAAAAAATTATCAATGCACGAGTGTACTCTATGCACTGGTAGTAAAAAGTATATTGTTTATCCTTAGGATGGTTGATACGCCAGGCCTCAAACCAGTGTGCCTGTCAACCATCGGAAATTTCGTGAAATGAAATGGGCCTGTTTATCTGGCGGAGGATGAGAACGATCTACTGTTTGTGAATATACCATGTTGAAATCCCCTCCAATTACCCCAGACAAAGAGTCAGAGTGATCCATTTTAGCTAACATTCTTTTCAGAAAAATGGAGTTGATGCCTGTTGGGCGAATAAATATTCAATAAAACCGATTATGTACTGTGTTTGCTGTTTGACTCGGACTGTGACATCTACTCCGCTTTGCCTATTGATTCTGGACTGCACTGCTCAATTGGTAACGATCCAGTCTGTAGGGATGGCGCGAACCGCCAAAAAAAAGTTCGCGAACATGTTCGCGAACTTCCGG
>JAMBMQ010001707.1:0-10000 GCA_024363595.1 Xenopus borealis | reverse complement strand
CTCTCCAAACGAGCAGATCTCTCCCCTATATGCCCACTTTGAGAATGGCCACCTTAAAGGGGTCGTTCACTTTTAAATGAGCTTTTAGTATGATATAGAGAGTGATATTCTAATACAGGGACCTGTTATCCAGAACACTTGGAACCTGGGGTTTTCCTGATAACGGATATTTCTGTAATTTGTATCTTCATAAATCATGAAAAATTTTAATAAACCCATTAGGCTTGTTTTGTTATAATTATTAATTATTATATCTTACTTGGGAGCAAGTACAAGGTACTGTTTTATTATTACAGAGAAAAAGGAAATCATTTAAAAAAATTTGAATTATTTCATTATAATGGAGTCTATGGGAGACAGCCTTTCCGAAATTCGGAACTTTCTGGATAATGGTTTTCCAGATAATGGATCCCATACCTTTACTAGTTATGAATACTAACACCACAAGCATTTAAGGAATAACAATAACTGGTGTTACTGGCCTTCTAAACAAGATAAATCATAGCAAGAAAGGTCAACAGCCTAAGAACGGGAGGAATGTGTAAAAGGAAGAGAAGATTCCTGCTCAGGGCCACAGCAATTAAGAAGCTAGTCTGTACTGTACCTGCGAGGCACTGCTAACTGCAGATCATAACAAATGGAACTGCTTCCATGACAATCAATAACTTTGGCATTTAACCCCATGCAGGACTGGACTGAGAATTAAAATAGGCCCTGGCATTTAAGGTACACAAGAGGCCCATCAGCCCACATAGAGGCCCAAACAGTCCCCACCAGCCCACTAAACACTGACTTTCTATGGGACCTTATAGCAGCCCCTCTGGCATTTGCCCTAACCCACAAATGGCCAGTCCGGGCCTGACCCCATGGCATTGAAAGTAACCTTTCACTGTACAGATATAATGTTTTCAGAAGTCAGTCTAATGTCCCATTGATCATCTGTCTGCGCCAGTGGAAAGGGATGATGCTTGGGTGAGGAACCTAGCGGTGCACCAGTTTCAAATCTGGCCCTGGTCGCTACTTATCCCCCAGGGGCTGTATTAAAAGGGAACATGTGTCAGGTAAAAAACATGATTCGCTGGGAGTTACCTAACATATTGGTACTCATCCTGTGAATTGAGTTTTTATTGTACTTTAGATAAGGCCTAGAAGTAGGAGAGGTCAGGGCTGGATTTACATAGCGGGAACCCCTAGGCCCACTGCCGTTCATCGCCCGAATACTCTGCCCTTTATTCCCAAATTTTCATCATCAGGATCAGGGGCAATGGGGATTGGCTCGTGGGAGATTTAAAAAACTATAGTAACTCCTGCGTATCCCCAGTGTTTCTCAACCAATGTGGGTGTGAATGGGCAGCATGCCGCCCCCTAAAATCCTGCCCCCCAGGCCCGGGCTTAGATGGCCTTTCCACAAATCTGGGCCTGGGAGAGGTCTGTTCCTTTTGTAGGTATGGGGTAAAGGTTTTCAGGTAGCCCCACAGAAGGGTTTTGTACAGTTTATAGCTAGATAGATTTATAGTTATTAGCAATGTTGAACTGGGGTATCTACAGGGCTGCCGCTAAGGACCCGCACCCTATTTGTAAGCTCCAGCTCCTAAAAATGTCACCCCCTTCCTTACATTGCTTCACAAGGGCCGGGGCCCACTGGGTTTTTTTTCTTAGTGTCCAGCCAGTCTAGTCCGATACTGGTTGTAAGGGGAATTATATACATTTTCCAGGTCAAAGTATTTGCCTGGCAGCTCTGTGTTCGGCCAGATGGTGTTATATTATTTCCCAGTTTACAAAGAAAATCCTGAATGAAAGTGTTAGCAAAAGTGTCTCTGTTTTTGGTGTTGTGTCCTAATACTTGAATGCTTCATCCCTATTGGTGAACGTGTGTAAGGATAAAGGATTCAGATATTTACTTTCCGAACTTTAATGACTTATTTGTTAAACAGGAAAAAAATTCAGTATGCAGTGTAACCCTTCAGTACTGATTAATAGCCCTTATAGTAAAGCTGGAGCAGCTGATATATCACTGAGCTTTGCTATAGTGCCATTTTGGCAGCAGGGGGCACACTAGTACAGAACAGTAAATACTTTCTCTTTAGTTCTTATATGAAGGGGATAGAGGACAAACATAAACACAGACACATGTAACCTTTTGAAACCATGTAACATTCCTGTTAAGATATTTTGATCCATTCCAGAAAGAAAGAAAGCATGCATGCAATCCACACAAAATTTTTCTCCAATATACTTTAATTAAAAAATGTGTGCCGTTTTTTAAAAGAAATCTGACTGTATGCAGTGAAATTCTCCCTTCATTTACTGCTGTAGATAGGAGTTGTCAGACTGTTTCTAACTGCTCTGCAGGGAAACAATCATACTTATGAACAGCAGGGGGAGCCCCGCCTTCCCAGCCATGCAGAACTCAAAGCAGATTTTTTTTTCTCCCTGTTTTAATAATTTATGATGATGTCTAAGAAGCCCAGGCCACACTGAGCATGTGCGCAGTCTTGGTCTTGCAAAGATGTATAACAAAGTTACAAGATGACAGCTCCCTGTGGCCAACTTTGAAAGCATAAATCATTTGTTTGATAAGGTTTTATGGAGCAGTAAGTTCATGTTTATGTTGAGTATACAAAATACAGCATTTCTAGCTTTATTGTATTTTAGATTTTCCTTATCTTTTAAATACCATCTAGTATAATGTAGACATTCTGTTATTCTCAGTATCCTTTTCTTGTGCATTTTTCTTTTTTTTTTTTAACTTAACCTTTAAAAATATATCAGCTTTGAGGACAAAACAGGGGACTATGGTCCTGTACAGAACCAATTTCTTACACCCAACCTGAACCCACAGCTCGCGACCCAAACCGCAACCTGCATAATTCTGCTTCCGAACCCGCAACTGCCTTATCCACAACCCGACCCGCAACCTGCCAACCGCCATCAAACAGGAAGTGATGTTGCTGCAAACTGAAGATGAGACCCACAACCCGACCCACGACCCGCAGAACCACATCTATACCTGCACCTGAAAATCAGGGTACCTTTTTTTGTGGGTAACCTGTGGCTACCTGACCCACTGCAGGACTCTGCAGGGGACCACAACCTCTGTGCCAAGTGCATGATTATTACATACATAACAGAGCAACAGGACAAGACTCCTCTTCACACTAACATAACATTAATTTGCATATTGTAGCCATTATATGTTTAAGTAAAATAATGATGTTTTTGTCTTGTCTAAGTTGCAGGGGTCACAATGTGCTATATCAACTTCCACAGCCCTCTACTTGTGTTATAAACCTCAAACAAGGATCCATAAAGTGGTGTAAAAGTGATCTTTCATGATAAGGTAGTGGCACCCCAAATGGGGACTTTAATATATGAAAAGAGTAATGCCTTCAAACTATAACACCCTTCTCCCGCAGAGGTCCGCGTATAGTAGGCGGGGGGAAGGCACTGGCTTCCACGTTTTTTTTTCCTGTTATAATACCAGCATTGGCGGCGGAAATTTATACGAAGGGGAGGGTGAATGTTCAACTAGAAAGGCGTGCAGCAACTGAGTTGCTATGTTAAGTTATTGACTCCCGGAGACACCATCGTTCCACCTACTGCTGAAGGTTTTTATTGTATGTATTTTAGGGACACTGTCCCGCACTGCTCCTTAGTTCTTTTGGACCAGTGAGTCAGTTAATGGGCGTGTGTTGCAGTGAATATTGAGTCTATTAATATTAAGTATCAATAATAAAAGTTAAGTTTTAATTCATTACACTTCATATCTGAACTGGTTAGCTGGAGGTTTATGGGTTGCCATCAGATATTATATGTTACCAAGGTGTTTCATGAACATATAAAAATGGAATATTTACCATATTAAAAGTTTTTATACAGGTCATGGAATTCCGAGGTTCAATTCAATGCTATACAAAATGGAGTGCTCAAACCCTTGCTTCGACAACCCAAATGAGGGTAACAGGTGCTCAAACTGGATGACCTTCGCCTGCCCTTCAGGTCCAAATATTCCATGCGTAACAAAAACCAGTAGCACACTGATAAAAGTGAAAAGAATAAATAAATTTGATTTATTCAGCCCATATGCATACAAAAAAAGGGCAACGTTTCGGACTCCACTGAGTCCTTTATCAAGCCTGGTATACAAGTGAAATCACAGTGTTATATAGAGTGTAATTAGTGGGATCCCGCCTCCCCATAGTGACATCATATGTAATTACAGATTTGAAGATTTGGCTGAATCCTTCTGCCTGGCCGAACCGAATCCAAATCCTGATTTGCATATGCAAATTAGGGCCATGGAGGGAAATCACCTGACTTTTTGGCACAAAACAAAGAAGTAAAAAATGTTTTCCCCTTCCCACCCATAATTTGCATATGCAAATTAGGGGTCGGATTTGGTTCGGTATTCGGCCGAATCTTTCGGGAAAGATTTGGGGGTTTGGCCGAATACAAAATAGCGGATTCAGTACATCCCTAATAGTGGACAAGGGGCTGCTACCAAGTCTCCTGGAATCCAGAAGTAGCTATCCTCCCAAAAGCAGATGTCAAGATTGGATTAACTAGGGGCAAACCATGTCCCCATAGAAGTTCCGTGTATCTACCAAAAGTACCAACCTTTGTAAAAAGTATAATAGTGATGACGCATCAAGTTAATATGTATTTATTATATAATGTAAGAGGTGTCTGGAATTCCATAGATCATTGGTACTGTAACATCTTAATATCTGTATCATGAGGAATATTTACCACGCCATATACTCAAATTGTTGTTGTAATGTTGAGAATCCTTAGGATCCTTCGGATGATTGGTTTTGTACAATCACTCACATTTATTGTGATTGACCAATAGATGGCGCTCATTCCTTAACATTTGTACGGGAACTACAAAGCCCATGATGCAAATCGCTCCTGCCAATCACTGGCAGCAGCATCCAGTACAATGCACAGACAGCTGAGCTAAAGGCAGCACTGCCAGGGAGGAGTCCTGAGCTCACCAGGAGCCCCTGGCACAGTCTCTCACTCTCATGCTGGCAGCTTTTTCCCAGTGCCATGCCTAAACTTTCTCCCCTCTGCCCAGCCTTTTCCTTCCATTTTCTGTAGCATTGAGTAGTGTGGGCTGGGAGCTGCCAGGAGATGTGCATCTGTGTCCTGGGCTCAGGAGTACTTGCTACTACTATTGCTGCTGCTGCTGTATAAGGACACATATTTACAGGCACACAGGCATGCACCCGCTGCTTCCCTGAGACCCACCCCTTGTGCCCTCTCTCCCACACCACTCTGTACCGCAATTTGGGGCAAATCCAGCATGAAACGAGGATGATGCCAGCAAGGAAAGGACCGGACAGCAGATACCCACTGCACTGCCTGGTGTGGCACAATAAATTCAGGGAGCTGGAGAAGGAGCTCACAGACAAGCAGGTGGGTGCCTGGGTGTTGCATGATGTTTGTACTGTAGGGAGAATGATGTAGGGTACCCAAGTGTGTGTGTGTGTGTGTGTGTGTGTGGGAGGGAACGGGCAGAGTCTGTCGATATATGCTGTTATAGATATCAAGGAATATAATTGTTTATGTCTGTTGGCATAGAGACAATGGGGACCACAATTGATGCCAAAATTGAACACATTTTTATAATTACATTATATTATCTGCATTGCTCTGGGTGTTCCAACGAGTATTGCTTTCATTGGCATCACCCACTGCAGTCACACAAGGTAACCCTGTTCCTCAACGTAAAGTATCAAGAGGAAGCTTCTATCAGTAGTGTCCCCTGAATTCTCCTGAACCCACAAATTTGCATCCAATTTATGCATCAGCAGTTAGCGGCTTACACATGATATTTTGATACCTTTCATAATGGGGGGAAACAGCTTTACTGGGCAAACAAAAGTGGTTAAAGTGAAGCTGTCACATCACAGCAGCCTCAGGGAGTGTCATTTTTTGGAATAGTGTGTATACATAATACATTTCAGAAATAGTCCAGCATTGTAGTGTGTCATGTAGGGGGTATTAATGGCAAATATGTGCAAGGGTCATTTGTATTATTATTATGTTTATTGGAAACGCGACACAGAACCCAGAACCGTAGAATCTGTGGCATTGACATGATGTTACTTTTAACAGTCTTAAAAGGTAAATGCTGAACTATATATTGGGTGTTACAGTGGGTTACATTTCTTTATTATATACCATGGTAGATGTGTCCAACCTGCCAACCTCAAGCAGCTATGAAACTACAACTCCCAGAATCCTCTGTTGGAACACAATGGCACAACAGTCCCAGCTGTTGTTCAACCACATCTGCCATTGTTTTGCAACAGAAGATTCTGGGAGTTGTAGTTTAATAGCTGATCCATATACATGTATATATATATATATATATATATATATATATACAGTTGATGTACAATGGAAATAAATATGAAGTTAGTGGGAGGAGAGCGTCCCTGAAATAGATGAGCAGAGGGGCAGGAGATGCAGACACCTCTGATGTTTCATAATGATTTGGAAATTGTGTGGGCAGGTGACATATGGGTGCATGGATAGGAATGCACAGTGATTTATGGTGGAATAATTCTGTAGTGAGGAGGAAAGGCTCCAGGTGTGTACATTTTGGAATATCCATGGATGTGTAGGAGGGTGGGTAGAGGAGGGAATGCATGTGGCAGTGGAGCTTCTGATACTCTAGTACAACATGAAGCATTCATTACTGTGAAATAGGGAAGGGGCTGAGAAGGTGCAGCCAGCTATATTCTAACCACATCCCGTGCCTTATCTTGACAGCGCGGACATGTGACCCATTGGCAATGAACGCAAGTGCGAGCTATATCATTTCTGTCCAGGCTGTCATTATGAACACAATAAGAGTTTCTGCCCAGTTCCAGTCAATAGAGATGTCATTTGCTGAGAGACACCAGTAGGAAAAAAAAAATAGGTTCTACACCCCCTGTGACTGCAACATAAATGACAGTGGGAATATTCCTCAACTTGTGTAGGCAGGAATGTTGGGTAAAGGGAGAGTAGAACTGGGCTTTCTATAGCCGAGTATTAATACTGCATCTGCTATTTATATTGGAGTTTTTTTTTAAAGGGGCTGTTCACCTTTGGGTTAATGTTTAGTATGATGTAGCGAGTGATAGTCTGAGACAATTTGCAATTGTTTTTCATTGTTTTTTTGAGTTATTTGGCTTTTGATTTAGCAGCTGTCTGGGTTGCTATTTCAGCAATCTGGTTGCTAGGGTCCACATTACACTAGCAACCATGCATAGATTTGAATAAGACACTGGAATATGAATTGGAGAGGGTCTAAATAGAAAGATGGCTAATACAAAGTAGCAATAATCATACATTTGTAGCTTTAACTAAACCCCCAACTAATGAAAACCCCTACCCTCTATCGTCCCCCCCTCCTTGTTCCCATCCACACACACACACAGGTTTTAATACCTGTAAATGCTCCTAAATACCTCTTGTTACAGAGTTGAGCAGCAGAGCTCACAGGGGCCATCTTCACCGCTTTGGGAATCCTCAGTAAGTAAGCGCCGTATCAGCGCATGTGCAGTTGCAGCAATATTCCAGTCTCAAACAACTGCGCATGGGCCGAAAGCCATGGAAAATGCCGAAGGGACCCAAAGATCAACCTAAGCAGCAGAAGAAGGCACCCGTGAGCTTCACTGCTCTGACTCTGCATCGAGGAGTAATTAAACGACTTAGGGGCATTTACAGGTATTAACAGCTATGTCCCGGGGAACAGGAAGGGGGGATTATGGAGGGTAGGGGTTTTCTTTAGTTGGGGGGTTCAGTTCTCCTTTAAGGTGGTACTAGGTGCACCGACAATATCGGCAGAAGACTTCGACGATCCGGCTGCCCAGAAAATTTTGATCAGGCGCCTTTGAAGGCACCCGAACATTGGCCATTGTTATTGCTGAATCGTCAGATACAAGCAGAATTCTATTGTTTCTACCTGTATATCTGACGATTCAGCTCTAAACATGTGTGTATTGAAACGAAAGATCTTTTTCCAGAAAAGATTGCAATTGTAACGTCTATGGTCGCCTTACAGAGCTTTTGTTTTTAGATTCGGTCAGTAACCCCCTTTTGAAAGCTGGAAAGAGTCAGAAGAAAAAGGCAAATCATTTAAAAACTATAAAAAATAAAAACCAAAGACCGCTTGAAAAGCATACTAAAAGTTAACTTTAATCCCTTTAACGTTCACGTGTACTTAATTTATAAGACAATCAATGGCTGCCATCTTGGTTGCCAATTAGTCCATCCTGCCTCTTCTGATGAATGGAGCACACCTGTACCTATTGACACAGGAGAACCCTGGAGCTGCCGCCAACCTTGAACATGGTGGTTTCCAAGTGGGTTGCATCAAGAGGTGCACCAAAAGTCAGTTTGAGTGCATTTCTGGATTCAATTCCCCCCCCCTGCAATTTGCATAGGGATTTGCACTCTGCTAATAGTGCATTGAATTGGCAGAACTAGCAGTGGGGTGTAAAGTGCCATTTATTTGCATGGATTGCCATGGATGCTCAGATTATATTAAAAACACTTTCTATGAAGCAGCAGGGCACTGCAAAGCTTTTACACCTTTTCCCGGCTTAACGACCCCATATCCGAAACTGTCCCACCATGGGCAACAGTGAGTGGCACAACACCTGCTCAGCTATCAGGAATGCCAGGCCTGATAGAGGCCCTTTGACTACCCACATTGTCTGGAAAGCCAGTGGAAGGGACAACTGCTTTATCTCATGTGTCTGTTTTTACATTCCCTGCTGTGTTCTGCATAATGAATCCGTTTGTGGCCCCGGGAGGCTTGCACTTCACCCTCTGCTTTGATGGCAGAAAATAGATCTCAAGATTATTAGACTCAGTAGAAAAGTCAGTAATCTCTTACAAAAATCATCTTTATCAACCCTATAGAAATGGCTTGCTCTTGCTGTCTATTTAAAAGTAATTTTTTTTTGCTCTGCAAGTTCAGCATTACCATTAACAAAGTGATGCCTAATGTGGAGTCTAACATATTAGCGAGGGGTTAGTCACAATTAACAACTTAAAAATGAATTAAACTTTCCACTGGGAAAAATTAGAAAAACACTTGATATAGCAATCCTATGTTCTGCATTTCTTTCACATTTCATTCCAAAGAATATATTTGCTCATGAATGGTCCATAGTTCTAATAATATGGGATTTCTTTTTTGTTAATGTG
Organism: Xenopus borealis; assembly: GCA_024363595.1. NCBI lineage: Eukaryota > Metazoa > Chordata > Amphibia > Anura > Pipidae > Xenopus > Xenopus borealis. The sequence goes on along the minus strand of JAMBMQ010001707.1, from coordinate 787 downwards.
CTACCAAATGATTGTTTTTGTAAAATGGATTTAACCAAACTTGCAGATGTACTATTACTTACCACTACATTCAGCGGTGGAACGCAAGATTTGTAAGTCTATTGTACTAGAATAGTTCTTGCTCCAAGCCTCCTACAGCCAACATCAGGGTTCCCATATATATATTCTGGTTTCAGTGGAACTGTCCTTACTTCAGTCAATGGTGTAACTCAGTGTCGGACTGGGACATCAGGGGCCCACCCAAAAACCTTACACCAGGGGCCCACCAAAAATTTTTAGACCAGGGGCCCACTCTCAGTACTATTATTCTTCCTGTACTCATTCAACCTCTATTCTCCTAATGTATTTTCTTTACATACTATAATCTATAATTACAGATATTTAGCCTCTAGAAATAGGGAATGGCCATGAACTTGGCCAAATTAGCAGCATGAGGGCCCACTGACACCTGGGTCCACGGGGACTTATCCTGGTGGGCCAATCCGACACTGGTGTAACTACGTTACATTAGACTGTGGGGCTTCAATATTGCGTCTCAACCTGCGTTCGGCGCCTACATGCGCTTGTGTGATTACAGTCTGCTCTTGCCCTTCTCTGCGGCTGAAAGCATAAAACCGGAACACAGGGAAGCTCAGCTTTAGATGCTTGTGTGTAAGAGCCCTAAGTCTTTACAAAACCTTCGACTAAACTCATTGATTTTCTATAACACCAATAGCCTCTGCTGTCTTAAGGCAGCGTTGGAACAGGGATCACTGTACAAATAAATGGATTACAGGATGTGTTAATT
>JAMBMQ010001706.1:0-10000 GCA_024363595.1 Xenopus borealis | reverse complement strand
GGCTAATATTTATCAAACTTAAATTCCTAAAGCTTTCTGACCAAGTCAAATCATTGGGAATCCTGCAGGAAAGTGCTGATAGATGAACTTGCAGCCAGGATTTCCCTTTACTTAGCAGCTGTAAGTGGGTCAAGAGACACATCCACGTACCATCTGTATAGATTTTCACTTGCGTTTCCTCTAGCTTTTTTTTCATCACTTTGAAATGTGTAAAGTCACCTACGTCTCTATCGCAGCCTTTTGGATTCAATGCTGAAAATCTGTTAACACTTTATTAGCTTTAAAGGGATTCTGTCGTGATTTTTATGATGTATCTATATATCTAAATTATACTGTTTACACTGCGGATAATTCACGCCACAATATAAAATTTAATTCCTGAACCAGCAAGTGTATTTTTATTAAGTTGTAATATTGAAGTGTAGTCAGCCATCCAGGGCATTTTGCCTGGTCATGTGCTTTAAGAAAGAGTCAGCACTTTAAGATAGAACTGCTTTCTGGCTGGCTGTTGTTTTTACTTCTCAATGTAACTGAATAGTATGCAGTGGGATTTGGCTTTTACAGTCGAGTGCTGTTCTTAGATCTACCAGGCAGCTGTTATCTTGTGTTAGGGTCAGGCCACACAAGGAGATTCGGGTAGATTAGTCGCCCCAGCCACAAACAGCCTCTTCTTTCGAGCGACTAATCTCCCTGAACTGCTTCCCCCTGTCTTGCGCCGGCTAAAATGAAAATCACCTGTATCAATTCATACGTGGCGCTATGTTTTCTGATTTCAACCGAATTTTCCTCGAGGCAACTTCGGCCGATTTGGGAAAACGAAGTGCAGCATGTGAATTGCCGCAGTTGATTTTTAGTTTTAGCCGGCGCAAGACAGGGGGAAGCGGAGGCGATTTGTTGCTGGGGCGACTAACCCCCCCTGAATATCCTTGTGTGAGCTGACCCTAAGGGAGCAGCAATCTCGTTACCTTCCCATTGTTCTGTCATTAGGCTACTGGGGGGAAAAGGGAGGGGGTGATATCACTCCAACTTACAGTACAGCTATAAAGAGTGACTGAAGTTTATCAGAGCACAAGTCACATGACTGGGGGCAGCTGAGAAACTGACAATATGACTAGCCCCATGTCAGATATCAAAACTAAATATAAAAAAAATCTGTTGCTCTTTTGAGAAACAAATTTCAGTGCAGAAGTCTGCTGGAGCAGCACTTATTAACTGATGTGTTTTGACAGTATCCATTTAAACAGCACTGTAAGCAAGGGGATATTCAGCACACATTCCCCAATGTCATTGACAGACCATTTCCCAGTTGCACATAATGGGAATTAGAGTTCATGGGGACCCAACCTGAAGGGAAAGAGCAAGGAGTTGAGAGATGTCCAGCCTGAAACCAACAACTCCCAGCACCCCAAGGCAGCTGTTCAACAGCTACAAAGTCACAGGCTGAGAATCCCTGATGGCTACAGGAATTACTAGTGATCGATGTCGCCCTAAGGTGCTGGGGGGAGACAAGGGAAAATGGGCTCACTGCAGATTATTACATTAAAATCCTGTTATAAGGCTTTCAGTCCAGAATGAGCTGAGTTACATGCACTAAAGGAAGATTCTATTAGGATCTTGACTGGTTGTGAGGAATATGCATTCAGAGAGCTTTTGTGTAAAATATTAAAAAGCACTTAAAGGGCAAGGATAGACTAAAATAGAATAAGGCTAGAAATGCTGTATTTTGTATACTAAACATAAACATGAACTTACTGCACCACAAGCCTAATCAAACAAATGATTTATGCTTTCAAAGTTGGCCACAGGGGGCTGTCATCTTGTAACTTTGTTATACATCTTTGCAAGACTAGACTACATACACATGCTCAGTGTGGTCTGGGCTTCTTAGGGATCGTCATAAATGATCAAAATACAAAGCTGCTTGAGTTCTGCATGGCTGGTAAGTAAGGCAGGGGCTCCGCCTGCTGTTCATATTAAGTATGATTGTTTCTCTGCCAGAAGTTAGGGACCGTCTGACAATTACTATCCACAGAAGTAAATGAAGGGAGACTTTCACTGCCTATAGTCAGGTTTCTTATCAAAACGGTACACATAGTTTAATTAAAGTATATTGGAGATAGATTTCTTTTTTCATTTTATTTATTTTCCTTTCCTTGCCCTTTAAGCAGGGCTGGATTTAAAACTGCTATGCCCCTAAGTTATTTGCACTCTTTTGCCCCCCCCCCTAAGTTCCAGATCCGGCCAGTGGGTGGCACGCTACCCCCCTAAACATTGCCACCCAAGGCCCAGTGCTTTGTGGCCTGCCCACAAACCTGGGCCCTGCACTTGATACGAGTTTTGGAGGTTAATGGGTATGGGGTTTTTTTTGCTAAAGGGTTGAATTCTCCTTAAAGGGGGTTATTTATTAAATCTCGAGTTTGTGAGGTTTTTTTCTACCATGCATAAACTCACAATTTAAACAAACTTGAATGTTCACATAACTGGGGCACCTGGGAAATTGACAATATGTCTAGCCTCATGTCAGATTTCAAAATTAAATGTAAAAAAATCTGTGAGAAATGGATTTCAGTGCAGAATTCTAATGGAGCAGCACTATTAACTGATGTGTTTTGAAAAAAACATGTTTTTCCCATGACAGTATCCCTTTAAGTTTACGTATCAGTAACGTTGGTTGGGGAATAACCAGAAGGTGCAATTTCCTGAAATGCGGTTTTCTTTATAAAAATAAATATGCCTAAATTAAGGAAAGTACCTAGTTAACTAACTAGTAAACCTAGTAACCATATACATATAACTATAACTCAATCATATAGGTTTATTGACCTATATTACATCATCACTAGTGATGGGCAAATTTATTCGCCAGGGGCGAATTCCCGCGATTCGCCTCGCGAAACGCCAGTGAAAATTCGCCGAAAAAAAAACGAGTCGTGTGTCGTTTTTGCCCCTACGCGAGCGAAAACAACGCAACGCACGTCGAAGTTGACGCAACTCGTTTCGCAAATTTTTTTGCCAATTCGCAAATTTCTCTGGAAATTCGCTAATTTTTCGAGGAAGCGAAACTGGGGAGATTCGCCCATCACTAATCATCACTATTTTAAATTCGGTTGGTGAGGTTTTTCACTTGTGCAGACTCCTGCACTAACTCGGTTAGACCACTAGAGGTCCATGCAACCCATGTTAGAAGTTCTTGTCTGGATATGATTCCCATGCTGCGTTTCACATTGATTCCATATTGCTGTTCTGAAAGAACTGGACTTATCTTACCGATTAAGAAAAAAAATATATATATATCTTACTTGTTAGCCATAATTATAGGGTACCACACTGGATCGTGGGAGAGACATGTAAAACCAATAGAATTACATTGTAATTTAATTATCAGAGTTTGTGTAATGATGTCATTGTGAGGTATACACACAGAGCAGAATGAGGAAAGCCAAATAATTCCAAGAAAGGGATATTGGGTATGAATTTTTAATCATAAATAAATTGCCCAATATACATGAAATGTTTTAAAGTTACTTGTAAATACAATAGCAATTAAAACAGCCCTTGCCTTCCTGCACAGCTGGTTCTGGCTTTAAAACAAGGCTGATCAAATTCACATTTAAATTAATGATGTAGAGTGATATTCTGAGACAATTTGAAACTGGTTTTCATTTTTTATTATCTGTGGTTTTTGAGTTAATTAACTTTTTATTCAACAGCTCTCCGGTTTTCAATTTCAATAATCTGGTTGCTAGACTCCAAAATACCCTAGCAACTGTGCACAGATTTGAATAAGAGACTGGAATATGAATAGAAGAGGCCTGAATAGAAAGAAGTGTCATACAAACTAGTAATAACAATACATTTGTGACCTTACAGAGCACTTGTTTTAGTTGGGGTCAGTGACCCCAACCCCCTTAATGCTTAGAATAAGCCATTCTATAATATACTAATAGTTACTGTAAAGGTAAACACCCCTGTGAAGAAGCATGCACAGTATTATGACACTTAAGCTGGCCATAGACGCAACGATCCGATCGTACGAATCCTCGATTCGTATGATTTTCGGATCGTGTGTGGAGTGTTCCGACATTTGTCGTGCCATGCTGATTGGTCGTTTGGTTGATCGGCCAGGTTAGAAAATTTCTGTCGGCTGGTGATCATATCTTTGTGTCCATTGCAGATCGTATGATTTTCAGTGGGAGACTGTCACTAGGTTTTTAATTGTACAACTTTTGTACGATCCCTGTCAGGGGCAGAACGTCGGCTGATCTGTGCTTTTACTACTTTATTTAATCTGAAGGTTAGTGACAGGTCGGGAGATGGGGAAGTCTGATCATTTGATGATTTGAATCGGATCTTTGCGTCTATGGCCAGCTTTACAGTCTCAGCTGGTAGAGCGTTGGCTTCTGCTACAGTTTCAGTTCATCAATATACATATACATCGTATATATATATACAGTGGTGTGAAAAACTATTTGCCCCCTTCCTGATTTCTTATTCTTTTGCATGTTTGTCACACAAAATGTTTCTGATCATCAAACACATTTAACTATTAGTCAAAGATAACACAAGTAAACACAAGTAAACATAAAATGCAGTTTTTAAATGAGGGTTTTTATTATTTAGGGAGAAACAAAATCCAAACCTGTGTGAAAAAGTAATTGCCCCCTGAACCTAATAACTTGTTGGGCCACCCTTAGCAGCAATAACTGCAATCAAGCGTTTGCGATAACTTGCAACGAGTCTTTTACAGCGCTCTGGAGGAATTTTGGCCCACTCATCTTTGCAGAATTGTTGTAATTCAGCTTTATTTGAGGGTTTTCTAGCATGAACCACCTTTTTAAGGTCATGCCACAACATCTCAATAGGATTCAGGTCAGGACTTTGACTAGGCCACTCCAAAGTCTTCATTTTGTTTTTCTTCAGCCATTCAGAGGTGGATTTGCTGGTGTGTTTTGGGTCATTGTCCTGCTGCAGCACCCAAGATCGCTTCAGCTTGAGTTGACGAACAGATGGCCGGACATTCTCCTTCAGGATTTTTTGGTAGACAGTAGAATTCATGGTTCCATCTATCACAGCAAGCCTTCCAGGTCCTGAAGCAGCAAAACAACCCCAGACCATCACACTACCACCACCATATTTTACTGTTGGTATGATGTTCTTTTTCTGAAATGCTGTGTTACTTTTACGCCAGATGTAACGGGACGCGCACCTTCCAAAAAGTTCCTGGTAAGGTTCACCACTGTTCCATGTTTTTGCCATTTGTGGATAATGGCTCTCACTGTGGTTCGCTGGAGTCCCAAAGCTTTAGAAATGGCTTTATAACCTTTACCAGACTGATAGATCTCAATTACTTTTGTTCTTAGTTATTTTTTAACAAGGGGGGCAATCACTTTTTCACACAGGCCCATGTAGATTTGGAGTTCTTTTTCTCCCTTAATAACGTAAACCTTCATTTAAAAACTGCATTTTGTGTTCAATTATGTTATCTTTGACTAATAGTTAACGGTTTTTGATGAGCAGAAACATTTAAGTATGACAAACATGCAAAAGAATAAGAAATCAGGAAGGGGGCAAATAGTTTTTCACACCACTGTATACAATCTCCCTGAACTGCCTTTTCATGTCTTCCCTTCCTATATAATGAAGACTCGCCTGCGCTAAGCACACAAGGCATTTCATTTTCCGAAGTTTCCTCGTGAAGCAACTTCGGAAAATGAAGCAACGCGTGTGCTTAGCGCAGGTGACTCTTCATTATACAGGAAGGGAAGACACTCGAAGGCAGTTCGGGGAGATTGTCGCCCAGAAGAACAGGAGGATGGTCGCCAGGCAAAATCTTCCCGTGTGTCACTACTCCTAAAGTAATGAATATATCATGTACAGCTGCCCTGCACTGGTAAAACAGATTTGTTTTACTTCAGAAACACTACTATAGTTCATATAAACGAGCTGCTGTGTAACAATGGCGGAAATTGAAAAAAGGCTATATGGCACAGGATAAATAGTGGATAACAGATAACACCATTATGTTCTACAGAGCTTATCTGCTGTGTAACCTGAGCCTTTTCTCATTTGAACGGCTGCCTCCATTGCTACACAGACATTTGTTTGTAAAAACAATAGTGTTTCTGAAGCAACACACTTTAAAACAGGGGGTGTCCAACCTTTTGGCTTCCCTGGGCCACACTGGAAAAAGAAAAATTGTCTGGGGCCACACATGAAATACACAAAAACTTTTGATTTTAAAAAGAAAATACACAAAAATGAACTACAATACCAGTATGGGACATCTGCATATGAAATAGACTTATTTTATTATTACTAACTGGGCGATGGGCAGAGTCCCCCTCCTCCTATATCCTTTCTGACATTACATTTCCTTGGGAACTGAGTGTTTAAAGCTGGGCCACATTCATATCCATCCTGGGCCGCATGCAGCCCTCGGGCCACAGGTTGGACACCCCTGCTTTAAAACACTTATTTTTGGATGTTACTGTTCCTTTATAGGTAAACAGCACTGTAAGCAAGGGGATATTCATCAAACATTCCCCAATCTCACTGACAGACTCTGATCCAGTTGCACATGGTGGGAACTAAAGCTCATGGGACCCCCAGCCTAAAGTAAAAATGCAAGGAACTGAGAGATGTCCAGCCTGAAACCAGCAACTTCTAGCACCCTCAAGGCAGCTGTTTAACAGCTAAACAGTCACAGACTGGGAATCCCTTTTACCTTTAGGGCAGCGATCCCCAACCAGTAGCTCGCGAGCAACATGCTGCTCTCCAACCCCTTGGATGTTGCTCCCAGTGGCCTCAAAGCAGGTGCTTATTTTTGAATTACTGGCTTAGAGGCAAGTTTTGGTTGTATAAAAAACAGATGTCCTGCCAAACATTCTCTCCTGTAGGCTGCCAGTCCATATAGGGGTTACCAAAAAGCCAATCAGAGCTCTTATTTGACATCCACATGGACTTTTTCATGCTTGTGTTGCTCTCCAACTCTTTTTTAAATTTAAATGTGGCTCACGAGCAAAAAATGTTGGGGACCCCTGCTTTAGGGTAAGGCCTGCCTTCCAGCTGCTTAATGAATAATCACCTGCGCCTATTCACACATGGAGGCAACTTCGAACGACATTGGAAAACGCAGCGCCGCATGTGAATAGGCGCAGGCAATTATTCATTAATCAGCTGGAAGGCAGGGGGAATTGGTTTGGGGAGATTAGTCGCCAGGCGATTAATCTTCCCGCCTGGCCTTACCCTTAAGGTAAATTTTATTATGTTATCGAATGGCCAATTCTAAGCAACTTTTCAGTTGGTTTTCATTATTTATTTTCTTATAGTGTTAATGGGCACCTATGGCCCAAAATATGTGCCCCAAACTGAAGGTGCAGGCTGATAGAGCCCGCATTCCAGTTTGGGGTTCAAGTATTTATTTTTTTTTAAATGCCTCCTGCAGGCGCTCAAGCACATGCGCAGTATGAAAAGCAGCCCCGTTAGTGTGGCTGCTTTTCACTATGCGCGTGTGTTACGTCACACGTGCATACTGCGCATGCGCTTCAGAAGACATGGCGGCTCGCAATGGGAGCTCACAACATTAAGAAGCGGAACTGGGCCAGTGGGGCCCACAAGAGCCCAGTCTGTCCCTGGCTGACCCCTTTTAAAAAACAAATGCTCTTTAAGGCTACAAATGTATTGTTAAGAAGATAGATAGATAAATAGATAGAGATAGATGATAGATAGAGTGAGAGATAGATAGATAGACATATGATAGAGTGATAGACATGATAGAGTGATAGACATGATAGACATGATAGAGTGATAAGACTTATGATAGAATGATAGACGATATTGATAGATAAGGTGCCGGGGCCCAGGGAAAATGCGCATTGGAGCCACTTAATACCAAAAGGAAGAAGGAAATTCCGGATCCTGCCAGTCCACTATCCCCGGCTGCCCTGCTCCACTTCTCCTTGTTCCTCCCTCCTTCTCTCCCATTTCCTTTTCCCATCCCCTGGGGGGGGGAGACGCTCGGGTCCCTCCCTAGAATGGGCAGGGCCGCGCTCAGTTTCCTGCAGCCGATACATTGGAGCACAGGGATTCCAGCCGCGGAAAATACCAAGGAGAGGGGAGCTTGCCGGGACGCGCTGACCCTTCCCCACTTCAGACACAAGCGAACCCCCCCCTTTATAGTTCCGCGGGTTCGGTGCGAGTGTAAGGCAGCGCCCTGGCTCAGAAGGGGATCCCCTCCTCTCCCCTGAGGATGTCTCGGAAGGTGCAGAGAGGCGAGGTGTGTGCAGACTGCAGTGCCCCAGGTAAGCTGCCAAGCGCTCAGTACGCAGGCGGATAGGCTGCTTCTCTTCCGCAAGGCCTGGCATCATGGGGGGTTCATGGCACAGGCCTACTAGGGATATTATAGCACAAACCTACTTGGGCATCTGCCCCGGGCCCCCTATTGTCATTAGGGCACATGAACCTGAATTTGCACTTGCAGAAATCTATATTGGCTGGAATGATCTTTCAGTATTTTAGTGCTGGTCTCGTGGAAAATGTTCAGTGGGGTTTCTGGGAGTTGTAGTTCACAGCAGCTGGAAGAGCGCTGATTGGACGTTGCTGACATAACTCTGTTTAGGCTCCTCCTTCCTTAAAGTGACAGGACTTTCTCCTTTCTTGTAGCCCTGGCTCGGGTAAAGTCAGGAATGGTTATCCGTAACCCTGATTGTTGCCCTGCTGTATGTTCCCTAGAAACGCATTCATTGTGGGGGGAGAGAGAGAGTAAAACCTGCAGCCCTCCTGCTGTTCTATAGTTAGACATTTTTCAGGACTAGGGTGTATTTTGGGTGTTGTAGTTCAAAAGCAGCAGGGCATCCCTGAACTCCTCTGCTGTGACTTCCTTCCTGAGGTTAACCTCCGTGATAGGTGCCCTTTGCTCCCTTTCTATTTAATTACGTGTAGGTAAGGTCACCTACCTGCCTGTTTCCACGACTGTGTGCCAGTGCATGTTTAAATGACTGGTGGCAGCACATTGTATTGCACAGGAGGAGAATGTGGCTTAAATGTTGCCATTTGTGTTTCCATTGTTCATACATATTTTGTGGGCACAGCAGATTCCGGTACTGTGAATGGCTCAGTCTCTGCGTCGTGCCCACAGCATGGTGCGCTGGGACGCCAGGTACCCACTGCTGCTGCTGGGTATAAAGGGCAAAGCACACAACATCATGCCTGGAACCTGTTCAGGAGCTGGATGCCTTTTACATGCTTGGGAATACGGCCGAGTGGTAATGAGTGTGACTCGTCTGACAACCAGACAGAATTGGGCCTTTTTGTGATTGTATATCATTGTACAGGAATGGGATCCACTATACAGAAAGCACCAAGCTACGGAAATGACACCTCCCATAGACTTATCCAAATACTCCAAAATTTAAAAAAATTTTTTTGCCTGTAATAATAAAGCAGAACTTTGCACTTGATCCAAACTAAGATATAATTAATTCTTATTGGAAGCAAAACCAGCCTATTGGGTTTATTAAACATTTACATGATTATCTAGTAGACTTAAGGTATGAAGATCCAAATTACAGAAAGATCCCTTATCTGTAAAACCCCATGTCCCAAGCATTCTGGATAACAGGTCCCATACCTGTCGGACTAAAGGTGGCCATACACGGGCAGATAAAGCTGCTGGTATCGGTCATTTCGACCAATTTGTCAGCGCATGTGCCCGTGTATTGGGGCTTCCGATGGGTCTTCTTGATTGATATCTGGACCCGATATTGATCGGGAAGGTGTGATTTTCTCCCGGCCGACCTGTTGGATCCCACTGCCCTTGTAATCTGATTGCTGGGCCGTAGTGCAAAACATTCTGATTAACCCTATATAGCCTTGAGGTTAGTGGCATATGTGGGAAAGATCTGCTTATTTGGTGATGTCACCAAACGAGTGGATCTATGCATCTATGGCCAACTTTATGCTATTTAGTCTGCTGGTCCACTTGCATAGATGTCTGTAAAGC
>JAMBMQ010001705.1:0-10000 GCA_024363595.1 Xenopus borealis | reverse complement strand
TGCAGGCCAGAGGACTCTTAAAGGGATCCTGTCATGGGAAAAAATCCCAATCACTCTTTACTGCTGTACTGCAAGTTGGAGTGCTGTCACCCACCCCCAGCAGCCTAACAACAGAACAATGGGAAGGTAACCATATAGCAGCTCCCTAACACAAGATAACAGCTGCCTGATAGATCTAAGAACAGCACTCAATAGTAAAAACCCATGTCCCACTGCTTTCCATTTAGTTACATTGAGAAGGAAAATTTCCCTCATTTTTGGACAAAGATGAGATATTTATGGATAGTTGGAACAAAATCCTGACGGATTGTTCCATCAGACTTCTGGAATTGATGATTGAACATAAAAGTAAATTGCATTTAGAAGTAAAAGCTGATTTAAGACAAGTAGAAAAGGTGGTGGAACAATTTAAGGATATGTCTAGATTTGAAACTTTGCATGATTCTATAAAAAAGAAGGTGAAAAAATGGAGGAAGAAATTATGGAGAGTAAAAGAAATAAGTTTGATCGAGATAGTCTTGATTACTTAAAAGATCAGGTTTATAATTGGGCACAGACTAGGCGTGAAAGGAGAAATAGTCAAAGGATGACACATTATAGATCCATTTTAAAAGAAACTAGTACTCCTAAAAAAGTGAGTTTTTCTAGTGCTGACCAAGATTTCTTGGATAGTTCCTTTTCTGGCTCTTCTCCTATTTCTTCACAGAGTAACAGGAAAGAAAAAGCCAAAGAGGTGTTTATGAATGATCAGCCTTTTTTACGGGTCAAAATGGAGGACAGGAATTGGAATCGGAAAAAGACAAACAGGTCCCTGTGGAAGAAACAGGAGGAGTTAACAAGGAGGGAAGAAAGAGAGGGGTACAGCTTACGGAAGCGCCATCCGAAAAAGTATTAAATTTATCTTCAAAGAAACTGACATCCGGACAAATCCAGTTGTTAAGTAAAGGACTCTCTTTTTCACCAGATAGAGACTTTGATATCTTGGAAACGGTTGTAGATGTAAATCACTTTGTGAGAAGGGTGGTACTTAAGAAATATTTCTTACAAGAAGGGAATGTGGCGAATGACATTAATGAGACATCTAAAACTGAAAGTTCTGTTGATATGCGTAGGTTTAGGAATAAGAATAATTTTTACCCAGTTCACCTTAGGGGTCCTTTAGTGGAACAGTTTCAAAAGAGAGTAGAGATGGAGCTTTGGTCTTTGAAAGAAAAACGAAAGAGTAATGTGTTTGTGAATCTCAGTAGTTGTGAGAAACAGGAATTGTGGAACCTTAGACATGATAACAGTTTGGTCATCAAAAATGCGGATAAGGGCGGTATGGTAGTGGTACAGGATGCATGTGTTTATAGAAATGAAGCCTTGAGGCAATTGAGTGATGGGGAAGCGTATGCTATTCTGAAAAGTGATCCTACAAAAAAATTTTTGTCGACATTAAATAAACTTATAGTTGGAGCAGTGGCGAATGGTTTAATGGATTCAATAGTGGGTGACTATTTAGTTCCTAAAACAATCACTATACCTACATTTTACCATTTGCCAAAGGTGCATAAGAAGGAGAGACCTCCACGAGGGAGACCAATTATTTCTGGCGTAGGTTCCCTTAATGAACATCTTTCAGAGTGGGTGGATGTATATCTACAGCCACTAGTTAAACGTTTGAAAAGTTATACTAGGGATACCACACATGTTTTACAGAAATTGAGTAAATTCAAATGGGAGGATGGGTATGGTTGGGGCACAATGGATGTTGCCTCGCTATACTCTTCGATACCACATGAATTGGGCATTGAAGCAATACACTACCATTTGGAAGAACACAGTGACTACACTGTAGAGGTAAAAGAATTTTTGCTGACAGCGATTCGCTTCCTGTTGGAACACAACTACTTCGTGTTTGATTCAGTATTTTATCTGCAGAGATGTGGGACAGCAATGGGGGCAAAATTTGCCCCCTCCTACGCCAACTTATATATGGGCTGGTGGGAGGAGACCCACTTTTCTGCAGATATGGTAAGTCCCATTAAGCTATATATGCGCTACATAGACGATTTACTGTGTGTGTGGCAGGGAGATCATAAGAGCTTTGGGTCTTTTGTTGCGGGATTAAACTCGAATAAATTAAATCTGAGGTTCACGAGTGAATATAGGCAGGAATCAATAGATTTTTTGGATATTAGACTTATGGTGCTGGATAAAGAGATTCAGACAACAATCTATAGAAAGCCTTGTAGTGGAAATACGTTGTTGCATGCTACTTCCTGCCACCCGAGAAAACTAGTGGGTGGAATACCTGTGGGGCAGTTCCTTAGACTTCGGAGGAACTGCTCCACAGAAAGAGGGTTTCACAAACAGGCTGTAGAAATGAAGGATAGGTTCTTGGAGAGGGGCTATGGATTAAGAGATGTGAACAAAGCTTTCCATAGAGCTAAAGAAACAGATAGGAATTCTCTGTTAAAGGAAAATTCTAAGGAGAGAAAAAATAAAGAACAGGGAAATAATTTTTGTAAGGTTCCATTCATAATGAGATACAGTAAACAGTTTCATTCTATACTAGGTATAATTAGGAGGTGTCTTCCAATCTTGTATGCTGATGAGGACTTTTTTGAAATATTGAAAACGGGCGTGAATGGCATTCCTAGACGTTCACATACGCTTAAAGATCTTTTGTCACCGAGTATGTACAAGGGTACAGATAGGGGTGACGCATTGAGTAACAGGGACTTCCTAAGAGTAGTGGGGAGTTTCAAATGTGGGAGCAGAAGATGTATAACTTGTCTGCATATGAATGTCTCTAAAGTGTTTAAATCTACAGTCACAACAAAAACCTTTGAGATAAGGGATTATATTAACTGCAATACAACTACAGTTGTATAGCTGGTAACTTGCCAGAAATGCCAAAAACAATATGTGGGGTGCACAAGTAGAGCTTTAAAGGAACGGGTACGTGAACATCTGAGCCAGATAAAGAATCCAAGAGCAGTGGAAAGGAGTAATATAACAAGACATTTTGCACAATGTAGTGGCAGTGACCCCACATATTTTTCTGTGCAAGGGATTGAGAAAGTGAGATTAGGTCTAAGAGGAGGGGATCTGACAGGCCTTTTAGCAAAAAGGGAACTATTCTGGATCTTTTATTTACATACAAGATTGCCACTTGGCTTAAATTATTAATTCGATGTAACTTGCTATACTTAGATACTAAAGTTTTTTGGGACACAGACTTTACAAGCCATTTCAGATGTCATACATTAAGGTTTTTTTGTATATATTCCCTTCTTGACAATGTTGTCTTAATAATGTATATGTGGAATTTTGTATACTGAATTATAAGTAATGTATGTATTATGGTTGATATGGAGGCATAAGAGTCTTAAGGGTTTGATTAATTGCATATGGACCATGATGTAATTAGTGATGTGGCAGAAAACCATTGGGCCTAGGAATAGGGGGTGGAGACCTCCTGTGGCTTAAATATGGGCACCTGGTGGGGAGTAGTTGATGCCTATGATTAAGTACCAGGGGGTACGAAACGTGTAAGGCGGAACAAACTGGTCTGTATGCCTTTTTAATGTTTGATTAATAAATATAATATATCTAAGAAGACAAGATAACAGCTGCCTGGTAGATCTAAGAACAGCACTCAATAGTAAAAACCCATGTCCCACTGCGTACTATTCAGTTACATTGAGAAGGAAAAACAACAGCCTGCCAGAAAGCAGTTCCTTCCAAAAGTGCTGGCACAAGTCAAATGACTAGGGGCTGCTGGGAAATTGACAAAATGGCTAGCCCCATGTCAGATTTCAAAACTGAATATAAAAAAATCTGTTTGCTATTTTGAGAAATGGATTTCAGTGCAGAAGTCTACTGGAGCAGCACTATTAACTGAAGCGTTTAAAAAAAAAAAAAAAAAAAAAAAAACGTTTTCCCATGACAGTTTCCCCTTAAGTATCATTGATGTATTAAGGGATAATGTGCTGTATGCCCTACTTTAAAATTTAAGGATTTTTAGAATCCATACATGTGGTTACCATAGCATAATAAAATGACTACACAAGCAACAGTGTAAAACTGCCACCATTTGATATAATTTTTACCATACATTTATATTTCTTGTAATTAACTATGGAACACCTATATAACTGTGTCACCACTAAGGGGTCAAAAATTATTATTTTCAACAAGCATTTATGAAGTGCTAAAATATCCCATAGATTTGTAGAGTAAGAGTTTACACAAGCACCATCCACCATGAGTATATAGTGGGAGTGGCTTGCAGTTTTTATTACATGCCTTTGTCAGCATTGAAGTCCCTGCTGAAGGGAAACTAGCAGCAGGTAAGTATTTATTGCAATTACTGTTGAATTTACAGCTTTTTTTGTGGTAATTTTTGGTAATAGGTTTATTTTTTATTAGCTACCTTGCAACATTGTACTACCATTCTATTTTAAAAACGTAAACTAACAAATCTCCTAAAAATACCTTACCTTCGCATCACAGTGTAAAAAAATGCCTTGCATTTTCCTCTGGTTCAGGCAAATTGATATTGAAGGGGAATGTATTTTCAGGAAACTTGTCACCTGAGGGCAGAGGAGATTTCCTGTGGGTGAATAATGCCCCTGTTTGCTATTGCACTTCTTAGGACTGGTTCCTTTTTGACCATGGGATTCTACCAAATGGCTCTTGTTTACTCAGTAGAAATACATAAAAATACTTTCTTATACTTATATAGTTTTTGTGCATTCGTTTACTATATATAGGGCTGGTTGGGGACTGTTTGGGCTGCTATGTAGCCTGTTTGGGCCTCTGTGTACCTGAAATGCCAGGGCCTATTTTGAATCTCAGTCCAGACCTGCATAAGGTACTGTATGAAGATCCAAATTATGGAAAGACCCGTTATCTGGGAAAACCCCAGGTCCCAAGCATTCTGGATAACAGGTCCCATACCTTTATTATACAGTAGAGGTATGGAATACGTTATCCAGAAAGCTCTGAATTACAGAAAGGCTGTCTCCCATAGGAGACATAGGCTGACTCCATTTAACCAAACAATCCGAATTTTAAAAAATGAATATAATAAAACAGTACCTTGTACTTGATCCAAACTAAGATATTAGTCTTTATTGGAAGCAAAAGCAGCCAATTGGGTTTATTTAATGTTTAAATGATTTTCTAGTAGACTTCAGGAATGAAGATCCAAATTATGGAAAGATCCATTATCTGGAAAGCCCCAGGTCCAGAGCATTCTGGATAACAGGTCCCATAATTGTATTATACAGTTATTTATGAAAATCCGAATATATCTCATTATTTTCTAAAAGCTACTCCGACCAAATCCTCAGTTTCCCTTTATTTATCAATACATTTTTCAGCAAATTTCCTGTGTGGGAAAAAACTAAAAAAAAAATCAATTGTACAAATTTATTGGATTTGATCCCGGAAAAACCACACATTCGGATTATTGCATGAAACCCAGCACAGATAAGGATATCTTTGTCCCATTGACTTATATACAATCTCAGCAGGTCTGAGATGCCGGATTTTTGACTTTACCATCCATTGGGTATAATAAATACTTGCACAAAAAATTGGATTTAATAGTAAATTAAATCACAAATGTTTCTAGTTTTTGGCATTCAGACTACAATAAATAACCCCTAAGTCTAGATTTTATCCAGTTCTTTGTAAGCATAGTTTAAAAATGCTGCATGGCAAGTTCAAATCTACAATTATTTACAGGGCTGCTGCAACACTGGCCTTGTACACTAAAAAAAATAATTCCCCTTTAATTTGTCTAAAACAAATGATGTGGAGGCACAACATTATATTAGGTAAAAACACAGGTTCTTTATAATGCTCTACGAGTTTTTTCTTTCCCAGCTCATAGCAGAAGAGCCATATGATGCAGAAATAGACTGGTAGTCACTAGGAATCATCATATATGAGATGGCCACCAGATCCCATCCTTTCTATGAAGACAGTGACGAGTCACAATGAATGGACGCCATTCTCTGTAACGAGCCCCGCATTCCAGAACAGCTCAGTGAAGATCTGCAAGATCTCCTGCAACAAGTACAGTAAGTATAGGAACTTAAACAGGGAATGTCACTAGCTCTGTTATAATATATCTGTTTCTGGGGGGAGATAACTGTTCATACAGATCTAGCAATAGCCCTAACTGGATGCATATGATGTACACAAATAAATAATTACATCTTAGGCCAAGAAGTGAAGGTTGGATTTATATATATATATATATATCAATCGTGTTTCTCTGGACAGCACACATTGACCTCATCCATCTGATAAGATATTGCCCTTGTGCACGGCATAATTTAAATATAAATGAACAAAAAAACCAGCATTTTATATATATAAAAAGATATATGTTTCAATCACATCATAGTGATCTTCCTCAGGGTAAAAAAAGATCACTATGATGTGATGGAAACGCTGGAATATCTTTTGTTGGTATTACATCAGCGTGTATGTACTTCACTGCATAGGTCTAAACAGTTCTTCCCAACTGCATCTCTAACCTGCCATCAGCTTGACCCTATAAAAGAGAATATTAAGGTACTATGGGGTAAATTCATCAAAGAGTGAAATTCCACCCTTTGATAAATACACCTTTAAAAATCCCATAGAAATGAATGGAGAGCTGCGGAATTTCCCTCTAGTGGCGGAACTTCACTCTGATAAATTTACCCCCAAGTCCCAGTCTGTAGGGGCAGCAGCTTATATTAACCCATGTACAGCCAACATTAGAAATTTCAGATGGGTATTATTAAAGCCAATATCCAGTCTATTATTATAATTAAATGGCTGTTCCCATCTTGCTGGCATAAGACAAGGCCTAAACTTTGTTAAAACATAATTTTTTCTGTTTGTGTGTGTGTAGTGACTGTAAGCTCCACTAGGAAAAGGACTGATCTGTATAACCAATTTTATTCAAAAATGAATTCATTTATTTAATTTTATTAGAAATAAATGAAAACAATATTTAACATTCTTCCATATCAATTTTCCAGAAAGACATTTCAATTTATGGAATGATAAATTTACAAAATAAGATGCACCTTCAACTCCAGGGAAAACTGTTAAATGTGTAAAAAGGCATCCAGTTTCTTTCCATACTATACACTTGTATAAGCAGACAATATGTACAAGGCTGGGCCTAGGCTAGAACTCCAACATTAATAAAAGCAGTATTATTTATTTTACTGATTGGTATAGATATTTAAAATGTTGTATCAGTCATACTAGCAGTGTCCAGTTTACTGCAGATTTGTTAACTGTAACTTTTCACTTCTGCAGCCTCTGCAGATATTCAGTTATTTTATTGTGAGTGAAAAAACTGATTAATGTATATTTTGCTTTACTGCAGATGCCATCTGTGGATTTCGGCAAGACATCCAAAAAGCCTCTGTTGTTTTTGGAGTCTGTAAAACGCAGCATCTCTTCAAGAAACGACACATTGGAATCCCATTTGGAGCAACCAAGCCATTTCTGGACATATAGGAACTTCTACCATCCTCAGTTGCATTTGGTTCTGCTGCCTTCCCCATCCAGCCTTCCCCTGCAAATTGACCTTATTTTCAACAGCTGTTGCCATACGTTCCTGTTTTTTCTCCTTACCCTGTTCTTAGTCCTGTCATCAGACCCCCACTGGTTCCTGCCTCATTCCCAAATTATCACCATTATAACCTGTCTCTAAAATTTTTCAACATCCCTTGGCCTTTTCCATCACCCCCTGCCTCAGATTGATCCACACTTCTTGTACCTACCATAGTTCTCTATCTCTTGCCCCTACCATCTGCCCCCTTTTTTCAAACTTTTAAATTGATCTTTCCCTCTGGCCACCTCAATCCAGCATTGCTTTTGGTTCTATCATCAGCCACTAATTTGATGTATTAACATCTCTTGCTAGCTCTGACCCTTGACACTGGGCCCTACACTGGCCCACTCCATGGGCCTTTACCTCCAGCCCACACCGTTGGCCTTTACCTCCCCCTATGCCACTGGCCCACTCCATCGGCCTTTACCTCTAGCCCACAGCACCAGCCCCAAAACTGGCCCACTCCACCGGCCTATGCCACCTGCCCCAATGCTGGCCCACTCCATCAGCCTTTACCTCTGGCCCACACCACCAGCCCCAACACTGGCCCAATCCACTGGCCTTTACTTCCAGCCTATGTCACCGAGCCACTTCATCAGCCTTTACCTCCAGCCCACACCACCGGCCCCAACACTGGCCTTTACCTCTGGCCCACGCCACCGACCCACTCCATCGGCCTTTAGCTCTGGCCCACTCCATCAGCCTTTAACTCCGAACCACTCCATCAGCCTTTAACTCCGGCCCACTCAATCGCCCTTAAACTCTGGCATACGCCACTGGCCCCAACACCAGCCCACTCCATCGGCCTTTACCTTCGGCCCCAAAACTGCCCTTTACCTCTGGCCTATGCAACTGGCCCCAGGGCCGCCATCAGGGGGGACAAGTGTCCCGGGGCTGAAGGGGGGCCCGGCAGTGCTGCATTTTCCCAAGAGCCGGGCCCCCCTTACCAGCGCCGAGCCTATGCGGAAGTGCCGAACAAGACGCAAAGGCAGCCGAAGTCTTGAAGTCACGGAAATACCCGAAGTCACGTGGAGCCAACACTGAAGTCCTGAAGCTGCGAAAATACCTGAAGTCAAGAAAGTATGCTGAAGTCCTGAAGCCACGAGTTCAATTCCACCAACACCCATGTGGGGTTTTTTTTTTTTTTTAATACCCTGGCCTCAAATGTTTTCTTTTAATACTCTATAGGCCCCTGTCACCAAATTTAAAAAAAAAAAATATTTTTGGGGCCCCAATTTTTTTAATTTGTAAGGGGGGCCCTGTTGCCAATGTTTTATTAAAAAAAATTTTTGGGGCCCCAATTTTTTTAAACTTGTATGAGGGGCTCTGGCACCAATGCTTTAAAAATGCTTTTATGGGGGAGCCCTGGGGGGGTTTACTTTTTTAGCGCTGATGTCTGTGTGTTCTTTTTAACTTTGATGTGGATTCGCCGGGGATTGGGGCGGGGCTTAGATGCCTGGGTGGGCGGAGCCCAAGGGCCCCCAACAATATTGTTGTGCGGGGCCCCGTGATTTCTAATGGCGGCCCTGACTGGCCCACTCCATTTACCTTTACCTCAGGCCCACACCACCTGAACCTACACTGGCCCACTCCATTGGCCTTAACCTCCGGCCCCAACACTGGCCTACTCCATTGGCCTTTATCTCTGGCCCTTGCCACCGGCCCACTCCATTGGCCTACACCGGCCTATGCCACTGGCCCATTCCACCGGCCTATGCCACTGGCCCACTCCACCGGCCTATGCCACTGGCCCACTCCACCGGCCTATGCCACTGGCCCACTCCACCGGCCTATGCCACTGGCCCACTCCATCGGCCTATGCCACTGGCCCACTCCATCGGCCTATGCCACTGGCCCACTCCATCGGCCTTTGCCACTGGCCCACTCCATCGGCCTATGCCACTGGCCCACTCCATCGGCCTATGCCACTGGCCCACTCCATCAGCCTACTCAGTTCCACACCACCATCTCCAACATCTGCCTTTACCTCTGGCCCACACAATTGGCCTTTGCCTCCGGCCCACTCTGGAGGTAAAGTGACCTTTACTTATATCCATTTTTCCAACCCCATAATCTATCCCTTACACTCTCTAACACTCCAAGCTCAAATTGTACCACTCCAAAACTCTTTTGACCCTTACCACAGGTCCATTAAATCTATCCCTTACATTCCATAGGAAAGTTAGATATTCTAAGTTATAGTTACACATACTACATCAGCAATAGAGGGACAAGTCCAACTACCATCACGGAGTCAGGAAGAAATTTTTTCCCCAGCTGAGGCACATTGGACACAGCCTTAGAGGGTTTTTTTTTCGCCTTCCTCTGGATCAGCTTTAAAATAAATAGGAATTAGCTGAATAAAAAGTTGGGCTAGGAGTA
>JAMBMQ010001704.1:0-10000 GCA_024363595.1 Xenopus borealis | reverse complement strand
TGTACTGTTCTGAAAAAATATGGGAACACTTTTCTATCACTCAATAAGGGGTCAGTCGCCCCATAACTAATCTGTAAGTATAAAAGTAAGTTAAACTGTGTCATAATCATTTAAATTTGCATCTGAGAATTTCAAGACATACATCAACAACAAGAAAATATTTCTATATAATTTTTGTTCTGTGTCTTTGATACTATAAAGTCTCTGCTGTTGATTTGGTGGCAGGACTGACAGCAGAAAGCAAAGACAGAGAAGTGTATATTATAGGATTCAGTACAAGAAATATTAACATGATTAACGCAGTATAAATTTGTGCAGTGGGACAGCTAACCTGTGGGTAACCCTAAACAGTTGTGTATTTTGCCAAGTGTGTATGACTGTGGGTTTAACATAAATAGTAATAATTGTATGCCCACCTCACAAGCTATTATTCATTTGAGTAAATGGGTTGCTATCTTGCACACACTTTAAGTCTACTCTCTCCATTTCTCACATTTGCTGTGTCTTAAACATTGCAAGGATACTTCCCTTATCCAGCCAGGAAACCAACAATTCATTTCATTTCATTATTTAATCATTTCCCACTTAGACTATTTCAACATCCTCATCAATGACCTGCAGCTCCACTACTTATTGAGCCAAATTTTCAGTGCAAATCTATCCACCCAGCTGTCAAACCACCGCTCTGTAATCATTATACTAAATTACCTACAAACATCTATTTCACAATGCCACAGCTTACATTTCAATTGCCGGACTGAAGAACAATGGCATGTTCCTCCAGTGCTCTTGGATTTTTCTCCTCATACCTAATGACCCCTTACATGCATGCCTGAAGAACTTCACCAAAGCAGACCCCTACTTATAGAATCCAAGTGTGAAATGTTCCCTTAAAAGTCACCAACTCCAACAAGGTTACAAACATGTCTTATATCCTCTAGCCTCATTGCAATAGTCCCCAGTCCCCAGAATAACACATTAACCATCACAGCTTAATGATCCATCATCTGCTCACTAACAATACAAAGCCTCTCTCTCTCCTAAACAATCCCTCACAGCTGCATATTTACATACCTAGTGTGTTACATATTTCATCACTATAGAGTGGGGGTCCACAATCATTTTTTCCCATGAGCAACATTTAGATTACAAAAAAAAAAAGTTGGTGGGCTCACAAGCATGAAAGATTTTTCTGGGTGGTTCAAAAAAGTACTGGGATTGGCCTGGTTTTTATGCAACAAAAACTAGCATCCAAACCAGGAGTTCAAAATGAAGCACCTTCTATGAGTACCAATGTGCACAGCACTGTAGAATAATAACTTTAAACAAGCAAAATGGGGTTGGGTTCTCCCCAAAGGAAATCAAGTAGCTGTGTATCCCAAAGTAGTTATTGCCATTTATTATTAGGAAGCTCAGAAATGGTGATCATGATATAATGAAATATGTAATGGATACTGAGAAGTTTTTGATTTGGATACTCAATTCTTAAGACCCCACCACAGATTGTTAATTTTCATTCACTCCTCATATGATAACATATAAAGATATAAGGATTTGGCTTTGCATATTTGAGTCACTATCACCTGTAATGAATATTAACAGATGATGGATGGTGATTGGGACATTTTGTTTTTGTTTGAACTTTTTTCCAAATGGACTATGTGTGGATGTAATGTAGAACACATACTGAACCAAGGCTAGGATAAACAACTGTTTTAGAAAGTCTAGTTATTCTTACCTGGGAATAGCCATACAAGCTTAGAATTTGGGCTACTGGGATTGTTGTTTTCGAGGCCACATCACCAATAAAACCAGCAATGTTTCTCTTTTTTCTCTTCACCACACAGGAGTAATTGGGAACTGGCTCCTTTGAACTAGACAATATCTGGAATATGCTCCTCACTGCCTTGCCTGGGTCTCCACATGAATCATATATATGGTATCCCAGAGTCAAGTTTAGCAACTGGGCTGGATTTTTATTAATCTCCATGACAGCATATTGAAAATCCAGTAAATATTTATAATTTTGGATAGTGACACTGGGAAAATAAAGAACCCATTACTGAAGTCTTTGTTGGTCTGGCTGTATCAGTCCAAACCACAGTTATGTTCATTTGCATGTTTTAGCCACATTTAGATATAATAATATCATAGCATTAAAATGGTGGAAAAAAGGAAATATTGAATTCAGTTTACTACACCAAAATGGTGTTTAATGGTGGTGAGCAGCAGGTGAAGTGAGAGTGAAAAGTGTTTGTGTGTTGCACGTGTGGAGACTCACTGTGGAATTGAGGAAAAGTTACTTTCCAAAAGACCAGGGAATTCACTCCTGGCAGACTGGATACTACAAGTTTTTTATGGCAAGTTCACTGCTCTGATATTGGGACTGTTTTTGTTGCTGAATTGAAGCTGTTTGTTTTCTATGCCATTGCTTGTCAGTGAAAGATTTATTTTGAACTGAAGAAAATAAATCAACTGTTTCCTTTAATGTGGAGTGGCCTGCATGTTTGGTGAAAACCCCCCGCTGTGATCCCCCAAATTTCACACTCTCTATAGGAAATCTCTGTGCTTTAGTTTCGACTATTGATGTGCTGCTGGGATCCACTGCTTCTTTCTGCCAATGAATATACATAATAAATAAAGAAAAATCAAGCCTTCTTCATGCCTTAAGCTCTGCCTTTGTCCAAATCAGGTGAATGCAATGATTAGGAAAAAGAGCCAAGTACTGTCAGATTTACTGCAACTAATTTTATTCACATGACATGCCCGAAACATGTTGTGTCAACAAAACTTGTTGCAGTAAATCTGAGAGTGCCTGGCTTTCATAATCATTATAATTCCAAGGTGTGCCCTCTGAGATTGGCTTACAGGAGTCATGTAAGGAAAATGGGTGACTCACAAAACAGAAGATGGAGAGGACAGAGCAACACTTTAAAGGAACATTAACACCAAAAAATTCAAATGTTGTAATGAAAATATTGAAAATATTATATAATGTTGCCCAGAACTGGTAAAACTAGTGTGCTTGCTTCAGAAACTCTACTATAGTTCATATAAACAAGCTGCTGAGTAGCAAAGGTGGAAATTGAAAAAAGACTATATGACACAAGATAAATAATGGATAACAGATAACATTATGTTCAACAGAGCTGCTGTGTAACGTGGGCCTTTTCTCCTTTGAATGGCTGCCCCATTGCAACACAGCAGCTTCTTTATATAAACAATAGTTGTGTTTCTGAAGCAAACACACCAGTTTTATTAGGGCATATCAACACTGCATTATATTTTCATTACTTTAAAACAATTTAATTTTTTTATTAAAATGTCACATTTTAGCAAATCAAGGAATGGGATACTGGTAACAATGTATTTTTACCATGAATTGTGTGCTAGCTGACTAAATGAATACTTTTCTTGTATGGTGAAACTTCTATAAAGCTTAGCTTGGTGGGGAGGCTGATGGACCTTGGCCTGGACTTGAGAGTGCCTGGCTATGTTGGAATTGTTGCTGAGCGATTGTATGGAGGAGTCCGTCAGCTACTGTGCTAAGTATTTAGTGAGAAAATGGGGATATTGCCTGGTTGGGTGTCTGTCACAGGACAGTGGATATCAGTAGCCCAGAATTGTGCTAAGTACACCCCTGCCATTGAGGTGGCTATTCCAAAGTATATAGTAGAAAATCTTGACTTCTCAAAATATGATAAGAGGATAAGTAGAGCTGCTGCAGAGGTGGGTTGGTTGTGTTTTCAAGTGTTACAGCAATAGACTAAGCAGTTACAGGATTTAGAGTTACAAATTCACACGTTCCAAGAGCAATTGCAAATGTTACAGCTATGTAGTCAGAAAGCAGGGCACGAAAAAATAATTTTCTGCAATGTGTGAACAAAGAAAAGAAGGAAAAAGAAGCAGAAGCCCATTATAAACCATGCAGAAGTTCAGGCTTTGATAACTGCTCAGGATTGGGAGGGGGTTGATGAATGGTCAGGGTCTGAAGAGGTAAGAGAGAGGTGAGGGGGGAAAGAGGAGAGATGGCAGAACACATATTACTCATCTGGAGGTGATGTGTCAGCTGAACAACAGTTTCATGAGGAAACTCGGTCATGGTCACCTAGTGAATTTACTGCAATAAGGCAGAAGTTTACATAAAAGGTTGGAGAGGGATTACTGGAATGACTCCTACATGTCTGGGATTTAGCAGGTGATGGCATTATGCTGAGGGACAGAGAAGCAGTGGGTTTAGGAAGTGTAACCAAGGATTCCTTTTGTGTACGTGACAGAACTGGGACAGTCTCCTTATTGCATTTTATTAGGAATCTTAATGCACAAACTTTAGACATTCCCTATGAATTAATAGACCAGACACCCTGGAAAATTACAACAGAGGGGATGCAGAGACAGAGCAATGGGATGTAAGTCTGCTATTGCTCCTGATCCTTTACCTGACAGAGGGATGAGACATGTTGTTTTTGACTGGGTGGTTTCATACCATTTATCAAAAGAAAATTGCTAATGACAGCCGCAGAACAGTTAAAATCCCATCTTTTTTAACTCTTGAGATGCAAAAAAAATTGAGTATAACTTACAGGGTTGGACTTGGTCAGTGGGACCCAACTATTGGTGCTACCCATCCAACCTCCTTCTTAGACCCCAGTTGCAGCCACAAACATAAAAAAAGGTAAGTACAGGGGTGCTGGAAGGGGGAGGGACCGGCCAATGCATCTTTGTAACTGGGCCAGGGGGACCTGTGGGGTGGTGTGAGGGCCTGAAGAATTAGCTGTGGATGGCATTGGGCCTCCCAGTTTGACCCTGATGACTTATGATGTGGCTGTGCTCTTTGGTTAAATGGACAAATGAATGTTGACATAAGCGAAAGGAAGCAGCAGCGTAGTACAGATAAGGGGGGCCTGGGAGCATGATACACACATTAAAATTACTTGCAAACAACTGTAGATTTGTTATACAGTGGTGTGCCAAAAAACACTATTGATGGAAAGGAGACTACATTTCTGCTCACTATGTGGAGGGAACTAACAGCAAAGGGAACGTTGAGGCCAGCCTCATTAACTCTTCCCTCCACTTCACCATACACAGTGTGTATGAATCTGTTAGATGACATGAGACCAAGCATAGAACAAGTGACTGAGCTAGTCTTTGATTTGCTAGTATTTGATATGTCAAACTGGTAAATGCATCAAAGTGTGACTTTCATGACCATTACAGTATATGGATTGACTGAATGAAAGTTATTCCACAACTGGTTTTGGAATGTATTGCAGAGGCACATCTTATTTCTGGACAATTTGGTTACTGGATATGGTTTGTGCTATTTGTTCTTTGTTCAATTTACTGTTGATGGAGGAGGCAAGCTGAAATGCAAGAACTGGGCCACTATGATCTGTATGGTAAATGCTCTTGGATCAGCTGAACATGGAATGTCTTAGGGACTTTGGCCAAAGAATAGTATTGCAGTTGGGAAAACAACTTTAGGCTTCTGGTATAAACAGCTGACTCCCGCACAAAAAATCCTTGTACAGTACACAGCCCTGCAACCTGTTGGTGGGCAATAAAGGCAGCACTTGTCACAGTCAGGACTGATGTACCAATATCTGGATGGGAGCACAGTAATGGAATGGACTTGTACAGCTGATGCATGGAAACTGGCTTTCTTTAAGTGGAAGTGGTATCTACAAGTAATGGGGTGGGATGCATTATTATTATGATTAATATTATTAACATGTATTTCTATATGCGCAATCATATTTCGTAGAGCTGTGATGTACTGTAAGGTGACTCTCCATGGATTAGTACAATTTTAATGTTATTTCTCTCTTTGACACTTTCTCCATTAATTTCTCAGCAACATTCTGTTGCACCCTTTTAAATGGATGAGATCAATAGGATCCTGATTCAATAGCTTTTTATGTTATTCTAAAAATTATTAAATGCTTAAAGGCTAGTTCTATATCTGACAAGCATTGGTTATTGCCCATACATGCTTTACTGTTTGTAAAGTCAGCCTGTACATGGCCACCTTTAGTCTCTTTTCCAAAATAAAAAATCACCCTCGGCATAGGTTCCAGTTGTGTATCACCTTGAAACTAATTGTCATGGAACAATAAAGTATTTGAGTCTTTGTGTACTCATGACGTGTCCCATAAACATCTCTTAGCTGTGTTACCAATTGCTACAAAAGTGAGTTGTTGTAAGTGTTGGTGTGGTTTATCCTGTGCATGTTATTTGTAAGTGAGTAGTAGAAGGTAAGTCTTTTGATGTTTGTGTAGGATGGGAAATTATAAAGAAAAGATTTTCATCTGCCAATGGAACTATTATGTGCAGGATAAATAAATGTGTTACTTA
This sequence comes from Xenopus borealis, assembly GCA_024363595.1. Lineage (NCBI taxonomy): Eukaryota > Metazoa > Chordata > Amphibia > Anura > Pipidae > Xenopus > Xenopus borealis. The sequence goes on along the minus strand of JAMBMQ010001704.1, from coordinate 3,643 downwards.
GTTTACTACTAATGCCCATTCTAATAAGTAAGAGAGAAAGAAAGTGTCAGGCATGGAAAGGGTACCTTTGGTTTCTATTGTATGGAAGAGATGGATGTTGGGGGAACACTTCTACTCTTCCAGCTCAGGTACAATTAGAGAAGGTTGAAAGGTCCAAAAAATCAAAAGCAGCCAGTTTCAGGCTCCATGTACCTGCACTCAGGTGGAGGCTCTACAGTGTGACATTTTTATTGACATTGGCAATGAATGTCCATGAGTGCAGGGTCAAATCAACATATAGATTTCTCCAAAATAACCCACACTCCAATCTGTTACAAATTGAATTGTGTTATTTCTTTTTTTTTTTTTTTTTTTTTTTTTTTTTTTTTTACAGATGCACAAAAAAATAAACACAATTTAATTTGCATCAGAGTGTGGGTCTCTCTCTCTCTCTCTCTAAATGTATATCATACAAAACTAATATTAATAATTCATTTTACATAAATATCATTACTACAGATTACCCCATCCATTTCCCTGAAAAAGCCTGAAAAACCCCATTAATCACTCACAAGAATGAACTGAAAAAAGCTAATGAATTCTGGGTCTAACTTGTGATCTGAACCAAACAACTGATATATCACCCCTCTCACTTACCCCTGTATATGAATGGTTATGTTAGTATTGGATGAAATCACATATAACATTGGATTTCCAATACTATACATTTGTTAGTGTTTAGAAGATAAATACTTACTGGTGTTACTGTTCTATTAATGGGTATTAAACATAATGTGTCTCAGCTCTTTGTTGTTAGACAAAATTACATCAAGTTCTTTCATGTCATGATAAAAACATATAAATAATCAGAATGACAAATAACCTCCCTTGATAACTGATTCCTTTAACTTCTTTTCATTAAAAATAGGAGGGGGTGATGGTTCCAGAACCTATTTTGTAACATATTTCTTCTAAATCTGATTCTGATTTTAGTGAATGTAGCACAAAATCTAAAATTAAATTTTATCTTGGTTTGTCCCACCCAAAGGAAAGATACTTCAGTTTCAGTAAGTTATTTCTTAATAAATAATTTGCTATTTTAAAGTTTAATTTGTCTTGGGTTTTTTTTTCTATCTATATTAACGTTTTATTTTTATTTGTTTAAATGATGTTACTGGTCCTTTAAGTGTCTCTAAGAGATGGAACTTACTGATCACATTCCAGTCTGTTCATTTTGTTGTTTTTAGCAATAAACTTTCTTATATTCTGGTTGAACATTAGAATTCCTCCAATCATAATGTCTCCTTCCTGCAGATATTCATATTCATTCTCTGCTTTAATGATCTCCAGGTGACACACTTGTTTGGTGGGATGAATAGCAGATCTGCAGGACTCTATACACAGCAGTGTCAGACATAAAACAACCTTTAGTGGAATACAGGCAGTAGCCAACATTGCTCCTCCAGACAGGACAATGTACTCTAACACAAGGCAGAAGATCATGGCAGTTCCCCAGCAACAGTCAGTAATACAGAGAGACGTAGTGGATCCAGGATTGAGCTGCATGTGTAGAGTAGGGAACCCACCTCATCCAACTCTCATTTTATAGAGAAAAGAGCGAGAGAATTGACACATAACTTAAATATAGGCACAGTCACCTGATCTCTGCTCTATTTTGCATTTAGTTTTTGAATTACAGTTATTTCTTCTTAGAAAATAAACAAGCCATATAAAGAATATTAGTATTTCAAGTACAGATCACTATGGGGTTGTTTCAGTATTTGATAGAGGCTTTTTAAAGGCTTTTTAAATTAAATTGAGTTACAGTTGATAGAAAAAGAGAATAGAAACATCTAAAAAAAAAAAAGTAGAGTAATGACATCATTACTGTATATTAGAAAAACGTATTTTCTTTGTACAATGATCCTTCATCTTATTAGGCCATTCCATGTCTGGGCATTGGGTGCAAAAAAAAAAAAAAAATCAAAAAAGGAGATTAATTAATGAAATATATGTTTTTTTTATCTTACTTTAATAACTCTTTAATGAATCTGAAATAATTATAACTTTTTTTTTTACAATACAGCACATCAGACTGGAAATAGTAAACAGCAAACTAAGAAACAATAATAACCCACTGATACCTAGAAGATATTTTCATTCATATAGTTTTGGAATAATTCATAGGGTTTTTTTTTCTATGCTAATTAAATATTAATTGCCAATTACCATTTTCTAAAATCTCCATTTAGGCCTTGAATATCCTTGATACACAAGCATTGTAGTTTCAAATTGTTGCCCTCTACTGGAGTAATCAATGCCCAATGAAAGGTATGAAATCTTCCTCCAGAGTGTTGTAGCCCAGTTCAATACTAACAACACTCTTCCCTACAATTGTCATTTGCTATAAGTGTATTAGCCTGACCCACTCAGTAACAGACTTGCTGCCCCTTCTTTGTAAGATGCCAACAGATTTTTCTAGCACCACCCACTGAAATTAAAATTAGAACATTGTAGTTCAGCCCACAGCTTCAGTTATTGGGTCCCTGCCAACCCCTGATAACTGCAATCAGAATGTTCTAGCACAGCTTATTGCTTGAGTTATAGACTTCTTGTCCCATTCCCAGTTCAGACCATATGTTGAGTTAATCATTCCCTCCTGCTGCTGCAAGCTGCTATTAGTTTTCTTTGTCCAAACTACCAATTGAATTTGACTCCAAGCCAGTACTTCTGTAATCTACCAATAGAGTATCCGTCAGAATGAGCTCCTGATAAGCTTATATGAGAGAGTTATAGTATTATCAGTTGCAGGTCTACTGCCACGGCTGGCACCCTAAACCTAGAACTAATGCCAAGCACCCTGGTCTAGGCTCGTACTTCTGTCTATAACAGCCGCCTTTCACCTTGGGAGGAGCCCTTGGCTAATTGGATGCCACCAGGTCTTAAAACGAGAGATGCAAGGCGAATGGTTCTGGGCAAGCAAAGGGGCACAGCTGTAAAGTCAATAAGGCCAAAGGTCACGGTACAGACAGGTATAGACAGGTTCGTGGTCAAACAGGCCGGGTCGAGGCGGGCAGATTGCTAGGAGTAGTCAGGCAGGCAAAGGGTCAAACCAGGTAATCAATCAGACAAGGATGAGGCAGAATCGGTGGTCAAATACAGGCACAGGTCAGGATACAGACTATCAGAGTAGTCAAAGCCAGGCAGGGTCAAAACAGGTAGTCAGTAACAAATAGAAGCTTTTCAGCACAGGTACTAGGCACCAGGAACAGATCCTATCACGGGCAACATAAAAATCCAGAATGCCCCTTTAAATATTTGAATTTTGGCACGCATGCGCCTTTAAGAACGCGGAAGTGCGGCCGCGCGCGCACTAGATATAGATTAATTGATCAAAGAGAAGTTTATTGGATATTTGCCCTTAAAACACGGTACCCACAAGGGTTAAATAGCCCTGGGAGGTCTCTTGTTTCCTTTGACACTATAACATTTGGACAAGTTTAGAACCATCCTTTTTAAATAGTGCCTATGGGATTTTATGATTGTACAGCTTGTACCAATATGACCTGTCTATATGCAAAACTTGTTTTTAAGTTTAATGATGTTTTTAATTGATGTGGCTATATAATGCTAGAGCTAACAGTGACATCACCTCTGATAAAGT
>JAMBMQ010001700.1:0-10000 GCA_024363595.1 Xenopus borealis | reverse complement strand
ATTTTACTATAGCCTTACAATAGTATACTTCTTTTTCGTTATATTTTAATCGTATAATTTGTGTTCTTTTTTAGGCATGTTAAGACTATGAACATTTAAGAATATCCCTTTTATACCATCCATAATAATCATATGCAAGGTAAGCATTCTAATACATATTCTCCTTTAGTCTCACATGTCTGCATTTGGTTATAGGAAGGATAAACATATTGCACCAACATTCACATCAAAATGTACTTTTGTATAAGATAAACTTTAATAGTACTTATTGTACTTGATAAATGTGCTTCTGCTGTCAATGGAAGGCTTTATTGCTCCAGTCTTATTTTATAACCTCTGGTGAGATTTACCTTGATCTAAAACTATTTCACTTTAGACTTACGTCTCAGGCAAGAGAGTAGCTGGGGAGGAAGGTTTTTATTAGCACTTAGCCCCCCTGTTCAATTGGTCCCCTGCAACTGCAGTGTCTGCTTGTTCTGTGGCTACACCACTGAGTTCCACCCTCCCCTTAGTCAGTGTATTGCAAATCCTTCCTCACCTTGTTCCATTGGGAAGTTATTAATTGTGGGACTTGAAGTCGCTCTGCTTTACCTCACCCACCACATGGAGCACGGTGAGAAGTTTGATAACCTGGTACAGTGAAGTACAGAGACACACTGTCATAAATTAATTTTATTCTGGCAAATTAGGTTTGTTGGTGTAAATAGAATTACATTTCTATTCACTTTACACTTTATACACATTTATCACACAAGTGAATGAGCTCATGTCAAAAAGGGGAGTTTCCCTTTATAGGCAGTGCTTGAATTGGGGCGGGATGGGGCGGGATGGCATCCCGCTACTTTTTTTAAATTACTGTTTTCCATCCCGTCGGGCGGGATGGAACCATTCATAATACCGGAGCTATGTTTCGCGATCCCTTGAAGATTTTTCTTCGGCTGTGCAGCAGCGTGTTCTTTTCCCTCCTTCCCTAGCTGCTCGCTCCCCCCTCCCTTGTCATAGTGCTGCGGGATCATATTACTTGAGCTGTGACAGGGAGAGAGAGCAGTACTTTATATTGCATGGGTTTGCACTCAATTATAACACTAAACGAAGTGGTGTTTGTTCAAAAAGCATTTTACTTCATTTCACTGCTTAAAAAGTACATCAGTAATATCATATATACATGAATCACATATATTATATACATACCACCACAACAAAGAGAAAATTGATTATATAGAATGGAAAGCGGATACTCCTGCCTGCAAGAGAGAATTACCCCGACGTTTCGGCTCAAATGCCTTTCTCAAGGGGAATTCACTGAGAATTCCCCTTGAGAAAGGCATTTGAGCCGAAACGTCGGGGTAATTCTCTCTTGCAGGCAGGAGTATCCGCTTTCCATTCTATATAATCAATTTTCTCTTTGTTGTGGTGGTATGTATATAATATATGTGATTCATGTATATATGATATTACTGATGTACTTTTTAAGCAGTGAAATGAAGTAAAATGCTTTTTGAACAAACACCACTTCGTTTAGTGTTATAACTGAGTGCAAACCCATGCAATATAAAGTACTGTCTATAATTGTTTGCCCTTAATGGAGGCGAAATATTTTTGGGTTAGTTGCACCAAATGTTTCTTTTTCTTTTTTTGAATGTGTAAAGTATATTTAAATATTAGAGTGCCATCCAAATTCTTAAAACAGGGAGAGAGAGCAGCCAGGGAGCTTACTTGTACTTGCCCCTGTACCATCTGTTTGTGAGTTCTGGGGGTATTTATACATGTATTTGCCCCTGTGCCATCTGTTTGGGAGTTCTGGGGGTATTTATGCATGTACTTGCCCCTGTACCATCTGTTTGTGAGTTCTGGAGGTATTTATGCATGTACTTGCCCCTATGCCATCTAAAAGGGGTGTACTAAAGGGGCGTGGCCAATAATTTACCATCCCTCCACCTTTTGCAACCCAATTCAAGCACTGACTATAATGACATCCTTTTGTGCACTAACCATATTTTGTTCTCATTCTTTAATAGAAATACGTCTTTTGTATATTTTTTTATCTGTGTAAATGGTCACAACTAGTTATATACTATGAGAGACATTCATTCTGTGTATCAGGGTTAGTTTTGTATACAGAATGTGTGTGGAACAAACGGCACCCCATACAATACAGCCATACTTTTTGTATGACTTCATTTACAGCACTTTATACAGAGATACTTGCCTCAAAATGTAAAATAACTATAATTTCTGGGAAATAATTTACAAACATCAAAATCACGCCCTTCCCTTCCAGGGGTGGCTGTACAATAAAGAATTTGCCTAATTTGCATATTCGAAGATTCAAATGCGAATGTAATTAAAATTGGATCGAACTTCAAATTATTCATGTTAATTTAGTAGTGAAAGAAATACAAATTTTTGGAAATACTGCACTATGGGTTAGATTCATCAAAGAGTGAAGTTCCGCCACTAGAGGGAAATTCCACAGCTCTCAATTCATTTCTATGGGATTTTTAAATGCTTATTCATCAAAGGGTGAACTTTCACTTCACCCATTGATGAATACGCCTTGCTGTGGAATTTCCCTCTAGTGGCGGAACTTCACTCTTTGATGAATCTACCCCATGAATTTTCTTTTATTTCCCTTCCTCATAAAACTTGTTTTCTGAGGAATACAGCAATGTTCTATCATTTAAGAGTGTTTACATCAGGTGGAGGGGAACCTGAATGATTGCTGGACTGTTTGGAAAAACCAGGATTTCCTTGGATTCATGTTTTTTATGGACTTCTTTGGCAAACCATTTTCAGAAAGATCCAGGATGTGGCTCGAAATGTTACTGTATCTTTGGTCATAGCCATGAAGCAATAAAGGCTTTTTATTCTTGAAAATGGTGTTGTCCATTGCTGAAATTTTATTGTACGAAGTGGACTGTGGCCACTATTGGAATGTGCTCGGAGATTTCTGAAATCTGTGTGCTGACTCGATTATTCTCTTCCAAGATATCCTTAAAATAGAACTACCAGCATTCCACCATTCACCTAAGTTACAGCAGAACAATTGTTATTTTTTGGGGTAAAAATGTCGAGCCCCAATATTTATAACAGTGCAAATAAAGGCAATATATACATTTTTTTACTTGCTCAGTGAGTAGTTATAAGCGCATAACAAAACTCAGGGCAAATGCTTGTCTTTAATATATACATAACTCTGTTGAGGTCGCAGAGGAATTATCTACAAAGGAGAAAGAGGTTTAAGGAGGACCCAGTATCTTCTTTCATTATCACTAAATAACATCCCAGAGGTCCCAGAGTGGAAAACGGTTGTTATTTTCTAGCACTGTTTAGAGAATCTGGATCAAATAAAAAAAAAAAATCTACGAGGTTATAGATTATTATTATGTTTTTAGCACTTCCTGAAAACTTCACACTATTTTAATTTCAGGAACAACGTAGAAAAAGCATAGAAACATGGGTTGAAAAAAGACACACGTCCATCAAGTTAAACCTTTTATCTTTTTCTAACCTGCCTAACTGCTAGTTGATCCAGAGGAAGGCAAAAAAAAACCCATCTGGAGCCTCTCTAATTTGCTTCGGAGGGGGAAAAATTCCTTCCTGACTCCAAAATGGCAATGGGACCAGTCCCTGAATCAACTTGTACTATGAGCTATCTTCCATAACCCTGTATTCCCTCACTTGCTAAACACCATCCAACCCCTTCTTATACCTATCTAATGTATCAGCCTGTACCACTGATTCACTTCCCTCCCTGTAACACCCCTTTCCCTCCTTTCCTCTAATCTCATTGGCTCCCTCCTGTCTGCTGGGAGGAGCTACTGGTGAATAAAGCATCCAACCCCTTCTTATACCTATCTAATGTATCAGCCTGTACCACTGATTCACATCTTCACAGCTCTCACTGTAACAATCCCAATATTTAGGCGGAACCTCCTTTCTTCTAAGAGTTAATGTGCTCCAGAAACCAGGAAGAGCCCAACTAGGCAAACAAGTCCAACCAGTTTAAATAATCAGGGTGATTTCCAGAGTGAAACATTTACAGGTCATTTTTATCTACAAACTTCCTCCCTAAGAGCAATGTTAGAGGTAAATTCATACTAAGATTAAAACTCAATTTTAGTGTAGATAGTGATTTTCTAAGACAATTAATAATTGGTTTTCATGTGGTTTCTTATTTATATTCAGCATCTCTCCAGTTTGCAATTTTAGAATGCTGTTGCTAGGGTCCACATTACCATAGGTACCATGCACTGATTTAAATAAGAGACTGGGATATGAATACAGAGAGTAGTGATGGGCGAATCTATCCCATTTCGCTTCGCCAGAAATTAGTGAATTTCCAGCGAAATTCACGAATTGGTGAAAAATCCGCGAAACGAGCCGCGGCACATTTTTTTACGTGCATTGCGTCATTTTCGGCAGGCGAACTTTCGCTGGCATTTCGCAAATTTATTCGATGCCCGCGAATCGCGGGAATTCGCCGCAAATTCGTGCCTGCCGAAAACCTGCCATCACTAACAGAGAGGCCTGGATAGAAAGATGAGTAATAAAAAGTAGCAATAACAATGTGTAGCCTTACAGAGCATTTGTTTTTAGATGGGGTAATAGCCCCCATTTGAAGCTGGAAAGAGTCAAAAGAAAAAGGCAAATAATTAAAAAAAACTATAAAAAATAGACTATGAAGACCAACTGAAACGTTGCTTAGTATTTGGCCATTCTACAAAATACAAAAAAAAACTGAAAGGTGAACCACTCCTTTAACGGAGGGTTAGGAGGGTTCAGTGGCTAAGAAACAGAGATATTAAGGGCATTATTCACGAATTCGAGGGCTTTTCGGCATAAATTTGATAGTAATTCGAAAAATGTGTATGATTCAAACGATCGAGGTGTTCAATCATACGAATGGTATTCGAGCAGGTGTTAGAAAAAAACGTCTAGCACCCAGATTGCCACAAGGCCATCTCCAGATTAATTGTGGTAGCACACTAATAGTATGGGACACCCATGGAGCATGGGGCAGGCAGTGTATGGCACACGCAGGGAGACTAGGGCAGGCAGAGTATGGCACACACAGAGAGCATAGGGCAGGCAGAGTATGGCACACACAGGGAGCATAGGGTAGGCAGAGTATGGCATATACAGGGAGCATAGGGGAGACAGATTGTAGCACACATAGGGAGCAGAGAGCAGGCAGAGTATGTCAAACACAGGGAGCATAAAAGGGGCAGAGTGTGGCACACACAGGCAGAGTATGGCACACACAAGGAGCATAGGACAGGCAGAGTACGGCACAAACAGGAAGCATAGGGCAGGTAGAGTATGGCACACACAGGGAGCATAGGCTTGTAGAGTATGGCACACGCAGGGAGCATAGGGCAGGCAGAGTATGGCACACACAGGGAACATGTAGGACAGACAGAGGAGTATAAAGTCTGAATTTGAGTCTTAAACAAACAATGCAGGGGCCAGTTAATCTTAGTACTGATACCTTTTAAACCTTAAATGTGGTAAGTAGTCACAGCAGGCAGAGTTTCATGTGTGGGGCCATACAAGGGGAGTCCGTGGGCCGCTGGTTGGACAGCCCTGCCCTAGTACAACTAGAACTCTCTGTAGTGTAGTATTTTTAACACTTTTTAATCTTTATATTTTTACTTATATTATCCATTTGTTTCTTTTGGATTCCTCTTGCATCTTCTATGTCTGTGAATCCATACCATCAACTTAGCCCCATCCAGATCTGCTTTGGTGGTTTGGAAGTGGGGCATTCCACAGAAGTAGAAACTATTTTTGTGAACTTAGAGCGGAGTCTACATACTTCTGGTGATTTACATTGTTATTTTGTATTGTTTTGTACTCTACCCCCACAGGTTAACTAAAGAAGACGAAAATGGCAATAGCTGACAAAAAGGTAAGTGGAGTCACGTGTGATGGTTCAGCTTGCATTGATGACATTGAAACCAGGCAATTCCTTAGAGGAATTAGGATAACAATATTTATAAGTATTTATAACAAGCCACTGGCAGGCCAAGCTAGCACTAGATCAGCAGTGGCAGGGCACCGGCAACAGTAGACTAGCTGAGGCTGCAATGATTAAGCCACACATCTGAAGGAATAATCTAGAAGTTTTTTCTGCTTGGGCCTAGTTGGCAAAGCAAAGGTCATGGGAGTTTCAATTCAAAGGATTTTGTCCAAAATCGCAAATGGGGTCAAACAATTCGAAAAATTTTATTAGATCAAAAATGGACCTATTCAATCGAAATAAAAACTGTGATGGTTGAATTTCAAATTTTTTTCACTTCCAAAATTCAGCCATTAGTAAATCTGCCCCTTAATGTTTTTCATTACCTAAACACTAAGGGCTCTTACACATGGGAGTTCTGTGCACTTGATACTTTTCAATGTGGCTGTACTCACACAGACTGCAAAAAAGAGATAGCTAAAAAAAAAATGTACTAAAATACAATGGAAGTGCTACTGATCTGGCCAAATGAACTACAGACATAGAGAAAAAGAGGAAAGATTGATCAATACACATTCAGAGATAACCTAGACCCCAGCATTGATATTCACACAGAAGCATGTAGGCGCCAAACACAGTTTGAGACTAAACATGCTGCATTTTCCCTGCGTTCAGCGCTTACACGTGTCTGTGTGAGTACAGCCCCCTTTAAAAGAATTGAGTTTGTCTGCCCCTACAGAATGGAACAAAAATGGAACTCAGGGGAGGGCAGGTAAAAACACACATTTAAATTTGCAAAGTCTTGATTAAGAAATAACTTACAGATACTCTGATTCCACTCATCTTCAGAAAAGGCGACAGGGCGACGAGCCATTGCGTGGTGCTCGATTTCTCTTCCCTTGCTATCTCCTATAAAAGGCTGAGAGGAGAAATCAAGCACCACACGATGGGTCGTCACCCTGTCGCCTTTTCTGAAAAGGAGCAGAATCAGAGTATCAATAAGTTATTTCTTAATAAAGACTTCACAAATTTGAACTTAAACATGTCTTGATTTATTTTTTCGTTAGGTACAAACTAGTGATGGGCGAATCTGTCCCGTTTCGCTTCTCCGAAAAATTTGTGAATTTCCAAAGAAATTCGCAAATTGGTGAAAAATTTGCGTAATTTTCGGCGCGTGTTTCGTTTTTTTTCACACCAGCGAATTTTTGCTGGTGTTTCGCAAATTTATTTGCAGTCTGTGAATCGCAGAAATTCACCACGAATTTGTGCCTGGCGAATAAATTCGCCCATCACTAGTACAAACAAAGTTTTTTTTTCAAAAATGTGTTTCTGGTTCTTTCAAGGAAATTGTATACACACATGCATAGATACTAAATTACTAGAAAAACAGGGGACCAGAGAAGGTGCATTGATTGAACCATGCCATTTTATAAGGACTTTCATTGTGCTGAGCTGGCTGTTTCTGAATGCAGAGCTGTCAACTGTTCCAAAAATCCTGAGGGTCAACTGATTTCCCTCCTGCCCCCCCATCTCCAGGTGTTGATAAGATTCCCCCAGTTTCTCACTGCACATAGGAAGCATTTGGTCGTGTGCTATGAGGAATTAAGGAAGTGGAAATTGAACTTTTTATATAATATTCAGCTTCATTTATATTATTCCTTCTTCCTTAGAATATGTTATGATGCAGAAAAAAAATTACCTCTTAAAAATACAATTACATTAGTGATGGCCGAATTTATTCACCTGGGTCGAATTCACAGAATTCCCACGATTTGCAGCAGGTGAATACATTTGCAAAACACACACGAAAATTCACCTGGTGTCTCGTTTTGGATGCCGGTATCCATTTTTTCAACGCCATTTTTCAACACCGGCGTCCAAAATGAGACACATGCGTCCAAACTTCAACCCACGCGTCTTCAGCCTGCATCCTCCAAATGCCACAATTAGTGTTTAGCCCCTCCTTTCCTGCCAGGATTTCAAATGATACAGAAAGAGAAGAAATGTTAAATAGTTGGATTTCAGCATAGAAAATGGCATTTGTCATAATTATTCATATTCATAAATAAGAAACAGGTAGCTGTGATGGGTGGGTATATTAAGGGTTTCTGTGTTATGTGGCCTTCTTTATCACATTTTTGTTTGGAAGCCAGAGTTCCCCTTTAAACATTAATATGTTTATATGTGTTAAAAATTTTTGTAACTATGTTAGTTGTCCAGGAGAGCGGGTAGGGCAGCAATTTAGCATCCAACGAAGGCAGGTGATGAGCAGGCTATCAAGGCAGGCAGATGTAGGTGATGAGGGCAGGCTGCAATGACATGCTACACAGTAATGAAGGCAGGGTAGGTCAGATTGCACATCTCCAAGGAAGGACTGAACAATGCCGACGAGGACTCCAAATAATCAGAGCAAATCACCCTACCATCCATCTATTTGATTGAAAAACTGGAATATGAATAGGAGAGGGACTGAATAGAAAGACGAGGAATAAAAAGTAGCAATAACAATACATTTGTAGCCTTACAGAGCATTTGTTTTTTTAGATGGAGTCAGAAGCAGACCCTGTGGTTGAAGGAGGTTTAGGGGGCCCAGGAGGCCCAAATTATGAGCAATTTCAATATCTATTGGTAGAACAGGACAAACTCTGCATATGTTTGGGGACCTAAAATGAATTTGCTGTGGGGCCCAGTAACCTCTAGTTACACAACTGATGACCACCATTTGAGAGCTGGAAGGCGGGAAGAGGAAGGCAGCAAATAATTCAAAAACTATTAAGTTTCCTTAATTCCTTAATGCTTTATTTTATAACTACTGATGGGCGAATCTGGGGTGTTTTGCTTTGCCGAATTTGGACGCGGGCTTCCGTTTTTGGACACGGGCATCCATTTTTGGATGCAGACGCACATTTCTCAAGAAAAATTTTTCCTGGCATTTTGCAAATGTATTCACTGGTGGTGAATCGCTGGAATTCGCAGCGAATTCACCCATCACTATTTATAACATACTTAAAATGAACTCAAAGTTTGGTTTAACATTGGTTTGAAAATAAGTGTGGTTACAATACAGGTACGAGTTGCCCCTTTTTAATATATGTCTTTGCGGTCAAATATTCTTTTGTTCACAAACAATTACAAAACATTTTTTTGTCATTTTCTCCAAAGGCCCACAGTTATCTCCTGTGTATATGTGGAAAACCGATAGAGTTGCTGATGAAACAAAGTTCTGATATTAATGCTGATCCCATTGTGAAGTTACGCAAAAACTGCGCCCTGGATCTAGATTTTTGTAAGCCTGGAACTGAAGATGAGCCTGTAGTTGTACCCACTCAGACCTGCAATAGCTTTATCCACTGCCTGCCATAAAACAGGAGGTGATGTGATCAAACCCAGAGGTGGGAAAGGGAATTCAGGAATGGAGACAGAGAAGTCTATTTTGCAGCCTGAATGCTGACATACCTATGTGCACTGCTACGTTTGTATTAACATATTCCAACTTGCCCATTACCCACAGTTTTTGTAGTTGATTCTCAGACTGAAAAAGCTTTAAGGAGTTGGTTACCATGACCCATGATAGCAAAAAGCATGCCATTTACTACTCCCACTTACTAATCTGTGCACGTGTACATTTTACAAAAGGGAGGCTTAGTTACAAGTGTATGACCACAAAATTGTCAAGCTCCATACCACATCAAGGCAAACCCCATACTATTTGCCTCAAGCCATATTTTTTGAAAGCTACTGCAGTATTTCTGTTCACGTTTGCTTTTCTTGGGAAGAAGTGTCTCCTGGCCAAACTATTGTTCTGAGCTCAAATTACACAACATTTAGAAAATGAACAAAGTATATGTTTAATCAAGCTGTAGAGTAGTTCTAAGACTGAAACAAGGCAATTAGGATGACATGTTGAAGATAAAAGGAAAGAGAAATTAAAATGTTTTCCTGGCCACTTCATGCCAGTAATACCATGGATATTTGCCCTGTTCGTCCCCCAAAGAAGACAATAAAGGACCCAGCCCCTCCTGACTTACTTGTCATTCT
>JAMBMQ010000184.1:18622-29039 GCA_024363595.1 Xenopus borealis | reverse complement strand
TCCATCCATAAATAAAGTCCATGAAAAAAACCTGCAAATTTGTATAAATGTTACTTTTTTTTACACAGACCGGTATACATAGATACTTCAAATATAACAAATTATTACAATTTCAAATGTTTTACTTTACTCTATAACAATGTATATCACTGCCTGGACACAACGCATACATCATATCAGGTTAGAAAGCAACCAAGCACTAATTGCCCATTTAACCCCTTTGGTGCCACACAGTCCAACTCATGTATCCAGTATGCTTCCCTCTTCAACAGGGCATTATCAAAATCTCCCCCTCTTGCTTTAGCTGGCACATGCTCTATAGGCATACATCTAAATGCTGCTGGGCTGTGTTTGGCTTCCGCCCAGTGCTTGGCCACAAGCTGTTGAGCAATATCCTGTTTTTTACCTTTAGTTTTGCTATCTCTCTCTGGGTCAAGCGCAGCTCTTATGCTTGCCCTATGCATCCCGATTCGTTCTTTTAACATCCTTATTGTTTTGGCACTTTATGATATAGATAACCAGAGCCGTAGTACATGACATCCTTTGCCTTATATAATATCTCTTGCCATTGTATGGGTGCAGAAAGTGGTTGCCCAAAATTAAGCTACTACACATAACACATCCTGTACACTTGTAGACTCCCGGCCGCTGTGTCAGGAAGTGTTGTATCTGAGGGTTTGTGTACTTGTTAACTGGATCTGAAGGGCTTAAAATCTCTTTCAATGAATTACCCCTCTATTGCTTAGAGGGCAATCTTTTGGCCACATTGTCATCACTTTTCACTATCGGCCAGTGTTTTAACACACATTCGCGTATATGTCTTGAGCCCTCGCCATATTGGCTCACATAATACATATCATTTTCACCTTTCTTTTTCTGTATATTCTTAGTTCCCAATTGCGCTTCTTCTCGACTAAGGTTAAGTGTAAGTGTTAAGTGAAAATATGGATGAATGAATTTTGACCAACGCACCATCAATCAGAGGAGTAAGTCCGGAAGGAGTGCGTCCACTTAAATTGTACTATTATATACATATATATATATATATATATTTCAGTTGGAAGTGCTTCACCAGCCCTCTTCTTGCAGCTCACTCCATTAGACCTGCAACACCTTCACATTGTATTGTGCTTTTCTACAAAATCTTTTTTTTTTGCAGCATTGTTGTATCCCCTAATGAAATATTATTTTATATCCAAACAAACGTGCCTGGCTGCTTATATTCAATAAAGATGCACACACCCCTGCTGAAAAATAAAATTGAGCATTGAATGGCTTGCCTAGTCTAATACATGTGAGTCAACCAGGTTCTATGGTCAACTTCAGTGATTATTACATTTTCCTATAGCTTCTGCAGTCATTTCAGCACTGGTAGATGACCAGCTCTATACTATGTAAAACTGGTACAAGTTTTTGTGCTTTTTTTTTTAGTGCTTTTTTTATGTATAGTCATTGCAGCTTCAACTCTTAAGCTAGCCATAGATGTGCATATTATAGCCTATGTCAGATGAACTGCAACTAACAATACAGATTAATATAAAGTAGTAAAGAGAACAAATCACACTAGGCACAGGCCATTACTAGACAGCAATCCTACAAAAGTTATGTCCGACAAATAGTAGCAACAATCTCCTGCTGATATTGTCAGATATCTATGTTTTAACTTGTCCGACTGAATGACCAATCGCCATGGTACAAAAATTTTTGGGACACTCCATGGGGCAAATTCACTAGTGCTAGTGCAAGTACGCCAGCATCCGCTTCACTCACATCGCAACACTTCGCCAGGCGTAGATTTGCCAGGACAAAGCTAATTCACTAAAATGCACAAAAAATTGCATCCATGGTGCTGAACATTGGCAAAGTTGCGCTATGCTTCGGCAAGCAAAGCGAAGTTGCGATAGCGTTGCCTAATTTGCATGTGGTGGGACGTCAAACTTAAATTGACGTGTATGTTGCAGCAAAAACATTACAAGCCCTGGAAACCTTAATAAAAGAAAATAGAGTTGTTATATTGCCCTACACACGTGCCCACTGTATAGTTTATGTTCCATATGTTAGGAAATGTAGGGGGAAAAAAAAAAGTACGATCTTTTGCAGCCTATCACCCTGTTAAAAGGAAAAGACGCTAGAGTATTTTGGGACTTTTCAACTTTCGCTAGAGTTAGTCACTTCGCCCTTTAATGAATCTGCCGCCGTACATGATCCGAAAATCGTACGAAACATCATTTCATGCGATGGTATCTTTACGTCTATGGCCAGCTTAGCACCCTTATATCTCAGCCTTGCTTGTGCTTATTTAGTTCTGCAGGAGCTGGGTGGAAATATGCTTCCTTTATTTGCTTTAATTAGTGAATAGGGATTTGTAGCTTGTGGATTTGTGATTATTGATACATTTCCTAACCATTTAATGCCGTGAGCTGTAGTTCATGAACAATTAGATCTACAGGTTGTATATTCTTGTAACTAACATACAGCTTTGCTTGAAGCACTCCCTTTAACAGAAATAATCAGCAAAGAATTATTTCTGTGTAGATCATGCAACCTGCTTAATCTTCCAGGGTGAAATATAGCAGCCCCTCCCCTTCCACAGGACTAAGCCAGCATATAAGAGCAGACATTGAACGAAAGAGCAGCTCACAGTCTTCAGATGCTCTTTAACCATTGAAAACTATTTTTCTTAGACTGATATCTGCTGAATGGAGAAATCTGAACAGCTAGGGCATTCTAATTAGAAAGGAAATGCCTATTTATTATCCATGATCACAAAATCTATTTATCAGTTGATGTTGATGCCTAACAAACCAATGAACAGTTGACGGCTTTCATCTGTTAAAACAAAAGATATCATTCTATACACCAAACCAGGAAGGATCCTTTGCTGTAAATTTGACCTGGTTTTCTTCTAATTCCAGCTGCCTCAGAAGTTTGTTTTGAACCTGCAACTAGTGGATGGCACAGGGGGCATATTTTGTGTAAGGAGTCTGAATTTTAGATTTTGTAAGTTAAATGCAGATTTTTTTGAGTGTTTTTCATTTGAACGTGTTTCTGCTGAGCAAGATGATCACTGGGCAGGCAATTTTCAACCATTCTGTGATTCAGTTTAATGTCAGCTCAGTAGTGCCAAGCATCTTGCCTGAAATACCTATTCCCCAAGAACAAGAGATGGCAGCCTTTATTATTCGCTGTGTGATCCCTTCACTCTACCTTGTTATCATTATGGTAGGACTGCTGGGGAACATCACCCTAGTAAAGATCTTTATCACAAACAGTGCTATGAGAAGTGTACCAAACATCTTTATATCTAGCTTAGCTGCTGGAGACCTTTTGCTTTTGGTGACCTGTGTGCCTGTAGATGCTTTCCGTTTTTTCTATGAAGAGTGGATACTTGGAGAAGTGTGTTGTAAACTCATTCCGGCTATTCAACTTACTTCTGTGGGAGTCTCTGTCTTTACACTTACTGCTCTTAGTGCTGACAGGTAAGAAACTTGAGACTATAAGAGTATATTAACAATCAGACACGCTGTCTTATCTTTGATGTGACAATAATTTATATAGCATACAATGTTAATATAACACTCCTTTTTTGATCCGACATGGATATTATAGGGTTTTACTCATTGGGCTTATGATGTATATGCTAATCCATATGGATGCATGTTAGGAACAAGAAAGAGGTTAGAAAGCCTGGGCAAAATATACATATTGTCCCACTGTTTTCTGTAAATCAGAATTCAGGCAGCTTGTCAGTTGTCAGGAATTTAGGAGACCATAAAGGAAGCAGCCAATCATTGTAATGAATGCATGGTAATCCTTAAAAGTATTTACAGAGCAATATTTTCATATCCTCTGCCCTCCTATTCCAATTCTTAAATGTGACATTTAAGGGCAGATTTATCAAAGTGTTAGATTAGAACTGATCACAATAAAACTCACTAACTTTCTATTCATTCCTGTGGAATTTCTGATACCATATTTATCAAATGGTGAACTCTATTGATAAAAAATATTCTAAAAATCCCATAGGAATGAATAGAAAGTGAGTGAGTTTTATTGTGATTAGTTATAATCTCACACTTTGATAAATCTCCCCCTTAGTTTTAACCTTTCTCTGCCCTGGTATTGTTAGCTAGTGAATAATATCTATGAGAACTTGCCCTTACCCAAATTTTTAAATGAATAATTTTGTCTGTATTACCAGTTCTTGTGGAGTGCAGCAACTATCTGCAAAAGACATAATATATATACCTAAACGCAACTAGAATTTAGCTGGGAACTGAAACCCATAACTATAACATGCAACCTATATTTTCTTAAATTAATATAACACAAAAGTCATAATTTTAATGGAAAGACGCTGCATGGTTTTTAAGATTTTACTTTAAAGTTGATACTGGCAATTTTGGAGTTAAAGTATTAATACTCCAAAAGTATACCTGTGCACTGTGGTCTGCATTTTTATGGAATTAGCATATTGAAATGTTTAATATACTGGAGTGTAGTGGAAATACCTTAGTCCATGACATGACCTCTGAGATACCAATTAGGGAGAAATGATTGCTTGTGAATATTACTGAGACCACATCATAAAAGACCTAAGAAAATGTACAGGCAACAGTTTTTAACATTTTACAGCTGATTAGAAAGGAATTATTTTGAAGGGAGCATACAGTAAATAAACCCAAGGCAATAATATTTTCGATTTAAGATATTTTATTGGAGATAATTATTAGGATTCCATAATGGTAAGATAAATCTGAAGTGTTTTGTGCTGTCACTGATCGTATTACTGATCATATTACATTTTCCACAATACAATCTGCTACCTGTGACTACCACAAACCACAACTGTAGTACCCCTATCACATGCTTGAATGCACTGAGCAGAGCATACTTTGGTTGCCATTGCTGTCAGAATTATAGCATTGATATGACAAAACATGGTGATGTGTTATCAGGAGCTAAACTGTAAATTGCAAAGATTTCGTTTGACAGAATATTCAAGTCCTTAGGGATATTTTCACCAAAAAACAATACCAGGGCAGAGGCGGGTTCAGGTGCCTATACTTATGGACCAGTGACATTTCACAGAAACATGGAACTTCATAGCAGATAAGAAACATTTAAGCCATGTATTTCTTCTCATTAAATACTTAAAAATGGCTTTTTATTTATATCATGTTTTATATACTTCCATACTGAATTAGTTCCCACCACTTTTACTGCATGGCTATTCCATCTATTGGCCACCACATTTACTGCATGGCTATTGCATCTATTGATCACCATTGCAGTAATTATACATTTATTGTGTGTTTAATTATAGTTTATGTCCCCTTTTCTAGCTGCTCCTACTTCTGGATCATGCTTTCCTAACAATCTATCACTAACAGTTCTGAATATATGTAGTAGTGGACTTAATATGTATCTCTGTGGTACACAACCATGCATGTGCTTCATTTTTTTTTCTATTCAATTGTTTTGTCACTTTCCTTACTATTGATGTGAAACAATTGATTTCCATGGTAACCGACATTGATGTATTTGGATGGATATGCAGTCTTATTGTAGCATTGAATTTAACAATATGAGATCTGAAAGCAATTTCCTAGGAGAATGATTACAAAATTAACATATCTCTATTTTCCCTAAGATATATTAAATTTTTTTGTTGCATTATTTGTCTACATTTGGGTTCATGGTGTTTGACAAGAGTGATGTCATAATGATATCACACGGGATTGTTTTTCCACCCATGAGTGTTTTATGTGTTTGGATTTTCACTTTGACAAAGACTGAAGACTTTGTCAAAGTGAAGTCTCCCAAATCAATGCACATTCAAATCAAAATAGGGAGGAATAAGGAAGGAAGGATGCCTTCCTGGCAGCTCTATCTAGCAGGCAGATAACAACCCAGCCACACCCTCCTCCTAGGCTAAGCACACCTCCCCCAGCTGATTGATCTGTACACTCTAGCATTGCTTTCAATTAAAGGAAAAATAAATGTTTTTCTTTTTCTATCTGTAAATTTGCTCTAAACAGCCCCCCAGATTAATGTACCTTAGTCCCTGCTGCAAGTCTGCTCTGGTTTCTGTGTTATCAGCAGCTTGTTTCCCCTTCTTCCTGGTGCAGAGTGAAGCCCCTCCCCTTAGCTTACTGAGCAGTCCATTTGCTGCTGTTACACAATAGAGAGGAAGAGTGAGCCAGTGTGTGCATTAGTAAGCTAGTTTCCCCCCAGCATCACAAACATTTCTTGCATAAGGCTCTGAATATTCACTGTAATGAACAACTCCCAGAACAGGCTGCCATTCTGATTCTAAATAAAATCCCCACTTGCCATTCTAACTGATAAACACACCTCTGGAAGGGAGGGTCTGGGTCTGGAGAGAGCAGGAGTCAAATCAGACACTGAGCTACCCATGCGTACATGAGTATTGGGGAGGGGTTAGGAAAGCAGGAGATATCTGTGTCTGAGAATGGAGCAACTGATGCTGCTGACTTTCCACAAGGAGGGAGATAGGCCTCTGTTTGTCTGTATATGTGTGTGTGGGTGTGTTTGTATACATATGTGTGTGTCTGTATATATGTGTGTGTTTGTATATGTATGTGTGTTAATATGTGTGCATATATGTGTGTGCAGGGCTGGGCCAAGGGGTAGGCAGAGTAGGGACGTGCCTAGGGCACAAAGCTAGGGGGCGCCAGGCTCGTACTTCCTCTGTCGCGTACCCCCAGTCTGGTCCCCTCTCTGCCAGACTCGCTGTGGATTTTGCTTGTTCTTGCGCACCTGCGCATGTGCACACAAGCACCACCTTGTGCATGAAGCCGACACCGTGCCCGGCAGGCTTGCCTAGGGCACCCGTGCGGCCCTGTGTGTGAATGTATATGTGTATATATATGTGTGTGTGTATCTGTATATATGTGGGTATTAGTGATGGGCGAATCTCCAGAGATTCGCTTCGCCGGAAAAATTCGCGAATTTCCAGAGAAATTTGCGAATTGGCGAAAAATTTGCGAAACGAGTCGACGGACGCTTTTGACGCGCGTTGCGTCAACTTTGGCGCGTCGCGTCGTTTTCGGTGCGCGGCGCGTCAAAAACAACGCGCGACTCGTTTTTCTGGCGAATTTTCGCAAAGCTAAATTTCGCTGACGATTCGCAAATTTATTCGCCAGCTGCGAATCGCAGGAATTCGCCGCGAATTCGCCCCTGGCGAATAAATTCGCCCATCACTAGTGGGTATATGTGTGTGTGTATGTGTATATATATGTGTGTGTGTATCTGTGTGTATACGTGCAAAATGCAAGGCCAGCTGCCTAGTGAAATAATGCCTAAATAATGTATGTTTTGTAAGATTTGCCTAAAAAAAACAAGGTGGAGAGATTTGTTTCCCAAGGCTGTTTTTTTATTGCTATGCTTACTCTGATCTAGGGCACCTATCAGGGCAGAATTGTAAGTTATTACTATGGCTCTAAAAACCCATATTGATTACTGTTAGATGGGCCAAGTACACTAAGACTATTGCCATAGAGTCTGGTATATACGGCTGTATCTTGGCCTGCAAAAATATGTAGTCTCACCATTAGCCCCTCTGCTGGAATCAGCCTTATTTCCCTGCACCTTAAATCCAGAATAAATTAAAGAAAAGGATTGCTTTGCGCTCAAGTCTTAAGGAATATTAAAAAACAAATTGCTTTGCGCTTGTCTTAGAGTTGATAAGCTGCACAGACGGTATAAGGATCCACATGTCCTTTAATTGTAAAGTTAATTGATTCCAGATGTCCGTGCGCTAAAATTACAAAGTGCCGATGGATATGGTATCTGTGAAAAGAAAAGTGCGCTATATAGTGTAATAACGTCTCCCAACAGTGATTAGTAATATGTCTGTGGGTACTCACACATTAAAAGAATATATATGGCATATCGGTACAAGTAGCGCTTTTGTTGGAATCTTCCCCGCTGTAGGAATATCTGGAGAAAGAAAGCGAAAAATGGTGCAGATACCTAGAGGCTGGGTATGAGGCCCCGCACGGGGATTACACTTACCGGACGTTATCTGAATGCGATCTTTGTATTCCCGGTATGTTTCTCGGTGGTTTCCCGCATCGGAGGTAGATAGGTTCTTTCTCTCATATACTCTCAGCTCCGGCGTCTGTCGGCAAACTTCATACGATGGCCGCTCCTGATCCTCCCGCCTGTTGCAGCCGCACGCTATCGTATTAGTTTTACAAAGATGTACCTGGTCGCTCGTTGTGTGATATAGCGAAGCTTAATTCTCAGGAACCATTGTTTCAATTGCAATAATTTTATTAGAATATAAAATGTATATATATTCGCCCAACGCGTTTCGTATATCAAAATACTTCCTCAGGGGCTAATAGCGCATGGACATCTGGAATCAATTAACCTTAAATCCAGAACTAATGCTAGGCACCCTGGTCTCTGGCTCTTTCTTCTGCCTATACCAGCCGCCTTTCACCTCGGGAGGAGCTCGGCTGATCGGATGCCACCAGGTCTTATTAAGAGAGGTGCCTAGCTAAAAGTTCTGGACAAGCAAAGGGGCACGAACGTGTCAGGAGTCTAGACGTTACAGAACAGGATGTAGACAGATAGCGTAGTCAGAATCAGGCCGGGTCAAGGCAGGCAGACAAGGGTCAAACCAGGAGATCAGATCAGAATGGTCAGGCAGGCAAGGGTCAGATTACAGAATGTAGAATAGTCAGGCACAGGCCAAGGTCAGGAACACAGAAGTCAGGAGTAGTCAGGCAGGCAGGGGTCACAACAGGTAATCAGGATACAGGCAGGCTTTAGGAACTCAGAAGAGATTACCTATAACAGGAAGCTTGCTCAACACTGAATTCCACTTTTATAGTTTTTAAATTTCACGCCATTGCGCGTGACATCATCATGCCGGCACATAAACCAGGAAGCGCACTGGCACGCATGCCAAAGAGGAACTGGACACAGGAGGAAGAGGAGCAGCACAGTGGGTGTCCCAGCCAAAGAAGCAGTGGTGGACCCCGCTGCCCGCTAGACCACCAGGGTGAGTCCTTACAGAACCATTGTGTTGACCAGGTGCAGCACACGCAGTGGACTTCAGCACTCAAACACCAGAGTTTTCATTTGAGAGCTGAAATTCACAGAGTACCTGAATCAAGCTGACAGAGTGGTTCCAGGTGCAGGAAAATAAAAAGGCTGATTCCAGTGTAAGGATTGATTCTGGGCCTACACATGCGGACAACTACAGAACAGGGACAGCTACAAAATAAAAGAAAAAACTAAGCCTAGTGGTACTTAGGGCTATTGATCAACTTTCTACACCTATGCTTCTTTGCAGTTGGAGAACAGCTGATTACTGTCTGTAGAACCACAGTACAAGCCATATTTCTGAAGCCATGCACTTTGATTTCTACAGATATTTCCAGATTCCCTTTGCCTGTATTTTATCTTGAAACAGTGCACAGAGCTGAGTGCTAAGAGCAGGTTTGCACATACATGGAGAACAACCTTAGAAGGAGGATTCACGGTAGACTGTTGTTGGAATGGTGCTTTGCTCAGCATAGGGAAAGGGGGGGGGGCATTGCTACTGGTTTTGTGACAGCAAGGTGTTGCCACTCCCACTCAGCAATTGCCTGAACTAGCTCTCAAAGACCCCAGACTTGCTGTAATATTATTTCTTTTATTTTATAAACTAAGCATTTTTGTTAAACGAATATATTTGGAAATATTATATTATTTTCATCTTATCTGTCTATCTGTGCAATTTGGTTTACACAATAGATCCTCTTTAAGCTTCCTGATATAGAGTGTGTGATGTAATCTGCTCCTCCCTTTGATGATGTGCTGTGTGATGTCATCTGCTCCTCCTGTATCATGGCTGCTTGAAGTCTGAAGGGAAACTGATTTGAAAAGAAAAAAGGGTTCCTGCAGAAAGGCCAAAATTCAGTGAGAAGTTTTACACAGGAGACTGCACAGAACTCTAGAGAAAGTCACATACAGGTGGTAATCTGGTTGCAGGCTGGGAATCTGTGTGGGTGTAGGCTGTGTTTTTTTGTCAAGTACACTAACATCATAATGTAACATGGAGGCTCTGAGGGCAGAGAGCTGCAAATTGTCTTTCTAGCTCAATGCTTTTTGTATATTTGTGCAATAAATGTGCTGTACAAGTGATTGTATTGTGCTTCTTAATGCTAAAATGGTAAGTTGTAACCATGTGCTGTCTGCCTCCCAGGATTATCTCATTTATGTTCTGCCTGGTAGGATGGTATTGTCTCTGTGAGTTGCCTGATAGGATGTTATTGTTACTATGAGCTGTGTCATGTTTGGATGCTGGTGAATGTTCTGCAGTATGAAGCCTTTATGTTGGATAACCCAGGTGACACACATTTACTGCAGGATAATCAGCAGAAGCCATGATATGGTG
>JAMBMQ010000183.1:15262-26858 GCA_024363595.1 Xenopus borealis | reverse complement strand
AGATGGAGACAGTAGGGACAAGATGGAGACACTGGGACACAATGGAGAGCAAAAAAGTGGCAGATTGAGACAGTAGAAGAAGATGGAAAGAAAAGGGCAAGATGGAGACAATAGGGCAAGATCGAGAGAAAGTGTAAGATGGAGACAGAAAACAAGATAGATAGAACAGTAGAACAAAATAGAGACGGTAGGGTAAGATCAATGGACAAGATAAAGACTATAAGTGTAAGTTGGAGACAGTAGAACAAGATGAAGGCAGTAGAGTAGGACAAGATGGAGACAGTAGGACAAGATGAAGACAGTAGAACAAAATGGAGACAGTAGGGCAAGATGAAGACAGTAGAACAAAATGGAGACAGTAGGGTAAGATGAATGGACAAGATAAAGACTATAAAGCAAGATGATGAAGGTGATGGAGGGAGCAGGACAAGAGATAGACAGTAGGACAATGTAGCGATACAACTGTAAGATGGAGATACTAGATATAAGGTGCCCATCCAGAGATCCTTTAGCAGGACAATTCTGAGCACACTGACAACTGGAGCAGTGGATCTGTGGGTTTGTTCTGAGACTCAGTGTTGGTGTGTAGAATATGAGGGTGAAAAGGATCAGAGTGTAATGTTGCACTGAATTCCTTGTTGCAGGGAGGAACCTCTAACATGTATGGGGCACGTTGCTTTATAATGGGAATGATCAAGGAGAGGCCAAACAACACAGCAATAAAGTGAAATCCACGCAATTTTTCCATACAATTCAGTCACTTCTGAGCAGTTTGTGGGACGATCTCTTGAGGCGCCAGAAGAAGGAATTTCAGTAGAACAGAAGCCATTCATTTGATTTATACCGTCCCATTAAATGCCACCGGCAAGTGTATTCATGTGGACATTGGGTTAAATATTGGTGAAAAGAGGAAATGAAAAGCACAGAGTTTACATGGGAATGAGAGCACTTCCCTTCAGTACCTTTGGGCAGCTTTGATTTAAGAAGGACACAGCCAATAGTACGACATGTTCCTCTCTACTGAGGCCAATGTTTAGTGAGAGGGATTGGAGAAACTGTGGAACAACAGAAAATAATCCCTGGCTCCCTGGACTCCCTGTGACCTTGTCTTAGTCATCTCCACCATGGACTGATTTGGTGTTTTTGCCACTAGGCTATTTAACTTGCCTGTTGGTGGAGAGGATACCTGGTGCCAATGACACTCATAGGGCTGAAAGGATCAGAGACAGTAAGGCAGGCGATGCCAACTCCCACATGTACTGTACTGTGGGGAAAGTATTTGGATTTCAGCCCTTCACCACAAGCAGAGTCAAATACACTTTATGAGGAGCAAATTTCATGAGTGCCGACAAGCTTTGTTTGCAAGTCCCTGGCCAAATACAACTATGCAGGGCCCTTAACTTGTCCTGCTGTTATTTTCTCCTCCCCATCTTACCCTACTGTCTCCTATTGTCCTATTGTATTCATCTTGTGCTAGTGCATGCAGTTTGCTCTACTGGGTCCATCTTGCCCTACTGTCTCCATCTTGCACTACTGTCTACATTTTGTCATACTGTCTCCATCTTGCTCCAATATCTCCACCTTGTTCTACTTTCTCCATCTTGGCCTACTGTCTCCATCTTCCCCAACTGTCTCTATCTTTCCATATTGTCTTTATTCTGTCCTACTATCTCCATATTGGCCTACTTTCTCTATCTTGCCCCAATGTCTCTGCCCTGTCCTACTGTCTCCATCTTGGCCTACTGTCTCCATCTTACCCAACTGTCTCCATCTTGCTCAACTGTCTCCATCTTGACCTATTGTCTCCATCCTGCCAGACTGCCTCCACCTTGTCCTACTGTCTCCATCTTGTCCTATAGTCTCCATCTTGGCTTACTGTTTCCATTGTGCCCTACTGTATCCATAATGCTCTACTCTCTTCATTTTGCACTATTGTCTCCATTTTGTCCTACTCTCTCCATCTTGCACAACTGTCTCCATCTTGTCCTACTGTCTCCATCTTGCCCTATTGATTCCATCCTGCCAAACTGCCTTTGCCTTGTCCTACTGTCTCCCTTTTGCTCTACTGTCTCCATCTTGTCCTACTGTCTCCATCTTGTCCTACTGTCTCCACTCTGCCTTACTCTCTCCATCTTGGCCTACTGTTTCCATCTTGTCCTACTGTCTCCATCTTGCCCAGCTGTCTCCATCCTGCAAACTGCCTCCACCTTGTCCTACTGTCTCCACCTTGTCCTACTGTCTACATCTTGGCCTACTGTTTCGATTGTGCCCTACTGCATCCATAATGCTCTACTGTCTCCATTTTGTACTTCTGTCTCCATAATGTCCAACTTGTCCTGATGTCTCATAGCACCCCGTTGTCTCAATGTTATCCTTCTGTCTCCATCTTGTCCAACTGTCTCCATATTGACAAATTAACCAATGACTGTTCCTCAGCTTATAACTGTGACATAAATGCCAGATTCCTATAAATCTCCACTTTCCATCTTTTCTCCCCAGTGAATAATGTCCCTAGCTAGAGAGGGCGCCTTATTTCATTTCATTCTGCTGCTGTAATTGCCGCGGGCTGAGTTCTGTCTCACCGTCACACCAATAAACAGTCGGCTAATTAACTTAACCAGTCAGTAGATAAAAGCCTGAAGATCCACTTAACCTCCTCCTGACCCCGGCAATAAACGCACAACACTAATTAATTACCAGAAAAACAACAACAAAACAGAAAGTGATTGTGCCAGTTCCACAACATGAGCAGGGGCTGGCCAATGAAAAGCCACTCCAAGACCCCCCTCCCAAGGGGAATAAACTACTCCATTTAATTCCGGAAATCACTTCACAAAGAGACAATTATCCTCCAAATTTAGGCTCTTGCGCAACTACCTTCCCCCGCCCCGACCCACCGATGCTGTGGGTATTAAACTGACCATTCCTTGGTTGCTCCAGATTTATTTGCCCCTTTGTGGGTCCAAAACGTTGCTCCCCTGCAATTCCCCAGCTTTACAGTTCTAAAGAATTCTGTTTGTCAAGTATGTGGTTGGTAGGCGTCACTGGCCTTGAACTTGGGTCCCCACCCTGGGTTTTATGGCTCCATTAAAAAATACCTGTTTAAGGACAAGCAAAGAGCTTAAATATTATAAAGCTGCAGGTGTGTCACCACCATATTATTCTGGGCTCCTACAAGCAACCAATAATGTTACTCACTAACTAATGATTGCACCAATAGTAGAGAACCTTCAACTGATGCTTGTTCAGCTTCTTCCCATTTACACTTTTTCCTTCCCGTCATTCATAAAAAAAAACATACAAAATAAAACATCAAAAAAAAGTCTTAACTTTTGAACCTGTGAGAAAAACCACCATTTGTGGTGGAAATGGATAATGGGTATAGATATGGCCATATCTTTTGCACAATAAAGTGCAGTATATACACATGGCCAGTAGATGTCACTGTGTCAGTACTGCTTGCCCCTCCCATGTGGAGCTTCAGTTAAACCTGGAGATGGAGCTGTCGCTTGCCCCTCCCATGTGGAGCTTCAGTTAAACCTGGAGATGGAGCTGTCGCTTGCCCCTCCCATGTGGAGCTTCAGTTAAACCTGGAGATGGAGCTGTCGCTTGCCCCTCCCATGTGGAGCTTCAGTTAAACCTGGAGATGGAGCTGTCGCTTGCCCCTCCTAGGTAGAGCTTCAGTTAAACCTGGAGATTGAACTGTCCCTTGCCCGTCATACAAGGAGCTTCAGTTAAACCTGGAGATGGAGCTGTCACTTGCCCCTCCCATGTGGAGCTTCAGTTAAACCTGGAGATTGAGCTGTCGCTTACCCCTCCTATGCGGAGCTTCAGTTAAACCTAGAGATTGAGCTGCCATCAAATAGGGTTGTCACCTTTTGGTTGGCATTTTACCAGCCAATGCCCAGGAGCGGGACTGAGATGGGGTAGATCTATGACATGGAGGGGGTAGGGCTATGATGTAAATGGGGGCATCTTGTGATGTCAGCATCTGAAACTCAGGGAGATTAGTTAAGGAGACGGTATAAAACCATCAAATGATGTTTAGTGTTATTAGAGTTGCTGTTGTTTATTGAATCCATTCCCCTGATGCTCTTACCCAGGTACTAATTCTCTGATTCCCTGAACTTCCTTGGTCTGAACTGCTCTCTTTCCCATGGTCAAGCAGTAACCAAGGAACAAGAAGTATAGAAAATCAGAGTTTCTCCTTGCTTGACCATGGGAAATAGAGCAGCCCAGGAACCTCTAGTGATGTCTGCCCTTAGAGTGATTGCCTGTGGCACCATATCCCTCGTAGCCAGAGTTTTGACCTTTCTGGAAAAAAGTACAAGTCATGCAAGTCTACTGATCTCTTGGGCAACTCCAACTAGTGTTCTTCTTCATTCAAAAGACTATTATAACGATCTGTTTACCTCAGATCCTGGAGGAAGGTAACTGATCCAGCAGAACTGATGGTAACAGGAACCTCTCTACAGCTCCGTTATTCACCAACGCCCTTTTGTGGCCCTGGGCTTTCTGCTGCGGAGGTGGTAGAGAAGCCAGGCGAGTTACCAGGAGCGAGGTATCAAGGGATCAGGCAAGGCGTAGTTAAGTGCAGGCAAAGGTTGGTTCCAGAAGACGGGATACAGAGAAGTAAAGTACCAAGGGGTCAGGCTAAGGTGTAGTCAAATGCAGGCAGAGGTTGGTTTCAGGCAGCGAAGGTTCGGAGGTCGGGAAAACAGGCAGAGGGTCAAGACCAGGAAACTCAGACAACCAGGGCTTTAGCAGGAACAATAGGAACTGAAGCCAGCTTGGGCAAAGTGAGGAAGAGGAAGTTATTTAAGGGAACAGGAACCAATCAGGAGCAGGCTGAGGAAGACAGACACATCAGGGACTAAATTAGAGGTCATTGCACCTAAGTATTTTGGCGTGAGCATCCATTCCGGCGCCCAAAACCAGTAGTGGGTGCTACAACTATGCTCATCACCACTGCTGATATTAAAAAAAGCTGGTACTTGGGTTCTTTTTCCATTGATGCAGAACCAGGAGTGGGTGGGCTTCTTGTTTTGGGCTTCTCTGGGATAAAGGTGCACTGTCATGTGGAGGTTGAGGTCGGCAGATGCCTTTTTGTTGGATGTTACAGTTGTGGGTCATAGACTGAGGCTCATAAACATCTATGGACCTCAGAAAGTTTTGGGAAGGTGAAAACTTGTTGAAAAACATCAGCCATATCTCCACACCTTAGTCTTAATCATGGTGGTGGGACAGCACATCTGGTGGGTTTTCCCTCATAATGGCCATAAAGAGTGCTGAACATACCTATTACTGTGCAGGCAAGAGTAATAGAATTGGCATAGCATTTGTCCAGACAGGGGAGGTCTTCACAGGGGTTAAAGATATCTTGTTTAAACACTCTAATCCATTTAGCTTTGGTCTTCTTGTTGGGAACCTCCTCTACACCAGCAAGGTGTTTTGGAGATTCTCTGGAGGTAGAGGCTGTCCATCCTTCCTTCGATGGACTCCATCAGTGTGAGTTGATGAGGATTGTGTTTTTTGACTCAATGTCACAATGGTTGAAGAAACCTAAGAAGGAAGCTGGAGTCCTTGATTTCTGAGGGGTCGTGGGGAAAACATTACTGGCTGAAACTCTTAATCAGGAATAGTAACTGATATCATAACTGTAGAGATGCTGTAGAAGGTCATTGTCTGATTTAGGGACTCTGTGTGGTTCAAACCTGTTATGATGACCTGTTTAAGAGGAAGTTTTGGTTGACATTTCAGAGGACGGGCTCGGGAATGTGATAGATCAACTGAAGTTGCATAAAGTCCCAGTCCAAGACTGCTCACTCACAGCTTCATTTTACAAGGCATTTAAAGACTTCAGAGGCCCAATTCTTGTCAAAGTCTTTCGAGAGTACCAGGGTGGAGGTGTCTTACCTGCTATCATAAGAATGTCCTCCTTGGTGTTCCTATCAAAAGCTTCCTCTGAGGTCAAGAATTGAATACAGATAAAAATCACGTAACAAAAGTATTTTTTTCTAAATAATTTTTTTATTCCAGGCAGATTGTTGTCCTTTGGACAATTCTGCACAGTGAGAGAGCAGAGCAGAGGATCAGTCTCGATTGGGCAAGAAATGCTTGAAACATGTAAAGCTGGTAACAGGGGTAGATGTCTTTTGTCTTCATAGGGCCTGGGTCTTTCAGTGGGTCATGAGTACATATGGGCTAGTTTTTGTAAGTATGGCATCCTGGAACAAATTACTGGGGAGAAAGTTTCTGACTTGTTAATGGTTGGCATGGTTAAACTCTATGGTTGAGCCCTCTTCTCTATGTGTTTATGATGTGTTCCTGCACAGTGTTCAAGGGGTCTTCCAGACCTCTTCCTGCCTGAACTTAGTGGCATGTGCAGACAATGTGTCAGTCTTTATGAGAGTCTTTAGGAGTTGATGGAGGAGACTGAACGTTACTCAGGGGCTTCTAGGTATCAGGTCAATACTGGCAAGCCTAAAGCTCTCTGGGCTCTGGATGAGGAACCAGATTCCCCACTTCCCCAAGTACAGCTAGCCTCCACTGAGACCTCAGGGATAACATTCTGAGAGGGATGATAATGTCAGGTTAAATTAGAAGTCAAAACTGGATGCAGCAGTGGAGAAAGTGGAGGCTGTCTTTAGGAAAAGAGTGAAGTTCATTACTGGTCTCTGTTCTTCTGTATGTTGGCTGCTGTCCAAAGTTAAACCGTGAGAACTGTTCTGGACTTGGCCTGGGGTGCACAGTGTTTTTGTTTGAAAAGAGGCAACTGTGCTTTGGGCCTAGGCATGTGGCTGAAATTTCAAGGCCAAGACTGAGCTCATCATCTGTTGGGACTCGAAGAAGACCTCAGGTGGAAACAGCGAGAGTGAGATGGAGACGTTTGTGGCTGAGACCAGGAGGCAGAATTAAAGAAGTGCAGCAGCAGCAGCTCAGGAGGTGGAAGCCCCACAAGGAAAGAATAACCTCTTGGAGCAGCTAATATTAATCCTCTGGTAAAGGGGAAAGCGGATGGAAACAAAGTAAATAGGTGCAATCTCCATCTGATGGAGAAATAAATGAACAGAAGCACAAAGGTATGGAAATACAAACTGTTCCTTTAAGTAAAGCATAAAACTACTTCACCGGGTAACTTAAATATTTGCTGAACCCCTGTTATTGCTCAGAGACACAGGGAGAGAATGTAATGCTACATTTACTTTGACCAAAGCTTTGGACCATTTTTGGAGACATTTATACTGTAATATACAAGATAGAGCAACTTTATTAACATGTTATTAACATGTATTTCTATAGCGCCAACGTATTTCGTAGCGCTGATTAGCGCCTCAGTATTTCGTAGCTTCTCACAAAACCATGCGGTGACCCAGGAGGACATTTTGATTTGGCTGTGGCACCAGTGCATGGTTTGGACTCCATCAACCACAACTCATGATGAGGTTAAATTAAATTGGCCAGCTATGCTGATGCTTTAAATGTGGTTCTAGAGATTATCCTGCAAACGCCTTACAAGTTCATTGTAATGGGTAGAAAACTGTGCCAAGTGAGGTGCCATCTGTGCAATAGAATGAGTCACTTCCAGCGAAGGTGCCCTGAATCACATCACAGTATTTTCACACGTTCCCCCTGAGAAAGGCTCAGAGTCAGAAAAGAGGGAAGAGACCAGAGAAGGAGACCAGATGGGAGGAGGCTAAGGCTGCAAGTGAAGGGAAGGTGGAAGGAGAAGATTGGATAATTGTGTAAAAGACAAACAAATCTGCCATTTAGCTTTATCCACAGTAAATTCTCAAAGCAATGAGAGTCCTGGGGTGATTGGGGAGAAGGGGAAGAGGGAAACAAAGATTCTGAGTTGGAGCCTGAGCCTCGACATCCAACTTCTTAAAAAAAAGAACTAGTAGGTGCTGCAATTAGTTCTTAAAATCCAGTGGGAATTTTAGCTTGAGATGAGGGAAAAGTCCAGTTTGACCCCCAGGTAAAAAGATATGGTGACATGGTTGTTTCTTCAGCTAAAGAAAGAATGTTTCAAATGTACAACTCAATGTGGGATTCTGTGAAGACCCTGGAAACAGACGCTGAGAAGTTTCTCCTGCGGGAAACTCGACATATTGATCTGAGAAAGGCAACGCTGACTGGTAGCAGGGACCTCCTTCTGGTCCATAGTGGAAGAGACATGCAGAGGAGAAGGGACACCATTTCAAGGGTCTGAACTTGGAATCACTGACTCTCACTGAGGGGTGAGTCAGTCTTTTGTGGAACTTCTTCAGCACCAGTTTGGGAGAGTCAAATTATGGTTTGTCATTGTGGTGGGAAGATGAATTGTTCATTATGGCATTTATTCCAAAAACAATCTGTACATCAGGAAGGTAACAATTACAAGAAGTACCTGACTCTCTTAGATGTTGGAGTCCTCTATATCAGACGTGGTGGAGGGATAATAAAAAAGACCAATCTAATGACAAATCTCATGTGTAGGAGAGGCACTATGGTAGGTTTCACTCACTGGAACCATTTCAAGTTGTCAGGAGAATGTTGGGTTGAAGCTTGTCACCGGTCTGGGTGAATTGCAAAGATGAAAGCAGGGAATCCTTGGGATTGTGAAAGACTTTTATGCCAAAGCTTTGGATAAGGTGAATTCCTTGAAGCAACCCCAGAACCAATTTGAACTTGAGCCTTTGAAAGCTGAGATCAAGGAGGACAATGTCAAAACTGCCATTGACTTCCTCGTCAAAAAAGAGAAGGCTCCCAAACTGGAAGGCCTTAAGACTGGTCAAAGACCAGCTGACTCTTGTTCTTGTAGATGTCAAAAGTCAAGGATCCAAAGTGGGTTGAGAACTTGAGAAGCTTATCACAGGTCAGTAGCTTACACAGATGATGTCCCAGAAGATGCAAGAGTGCCATGAGAAGTTACTCAGAGGCTTCTGGATCTCTGCTCGATATGGATAGGTTGGAATATTACTGGAAATGGCCTTTCTGCTCTGGGAATTTTCAACAGCCCTATTTTTTTTTTAGAAAAGATGGATGCTGGAAATACAAAGGTACAGTGTTGGAAGCAGTGGAGGTTGTCCTACAGAGCAAGGGTGATACTTACTATATTTTTGTTTGTTTCCTATGTGTATCCATTGCTTGAAGCTCTTTGTGCTCGGATCTACAGTCTGTTCTTACAGTTAATTTTGGGGGATTAGGCAGAATGAGTAAAAAAGGGCATTACTTACCTGCAGAGGAAAGAGGGAGGGTTGGGCATGGTATGTCCAGTGGACTTATTTGGATCCATCTTCTTCAAAGTATGACTTTGGGGGCTCTGGGTCAAAGAACTGATTCCCTGTGGAAATGTTGCATCAGACATTGGATATTGCCTCTGGTGGGAGACTGGGTGCTTGGCGGTATCATGGGCTCATGTGTGTGGTGTCATCTCACATCGTATACTGGGCTTGGGCTGAAGCTCTTGAGAAAGTGGAACATTGGAATTGGGGAACTGGGTTCTGTCAGTGCCCGTGTCAGAGACCCAGGAACATTTTCTTGTGGATTGTCCTGTGACAAAGACTCGGAGACATTGGATCATGGACCCTCAATGTGCCATATATATATATATATATACACACATATATATACCTTGTGGCAGTACAATGTCCTGTGTATGGGGAAAGAGAGGGGCAGGACTTTGTTCCCAGGTGTGTGGAGGTGAAAGTGCTGAGTGGGGAGGGATAAAATGGATTTGATAGCTGGTGGTGAAATCTGCCTGAAAATTGTCTGAAAAATGTTGCTTTTATTTGAAAGTAATTGTTGTAAATTGATTAAATGAAAAATACCCATTGTAAGCAGCAGTCCTGCCCTGCTTTATGGCAGCTGAGATTCTAGCTATCGGTATAACAGAGCATTCTGTCCCAGTGGCTGCACAGATCTGATCCCCATTATAGGAAGCAGCAGTCCTGCCCTGCTTTATGGCAGCTGAGATTCTAGCTATCTGTATAACAGAGCATTCTGTCCCAGTGGCCTCAGCTGCTGAGATATTTATCAGGATTAATTGGCAGATTGGGATAAAGCAACTATAAAATATATATACAATGAGATACATGAAGAGTGAGAATTGTCCAGAAGGGAATAAAAGCTAAAAAAAACAATAGAACATTGAGATGAATACATCACTGGTGTATTCTCCCCGCCCACTTGGACTTTCCGCGAAAATCCCTGTGATTTAATTGGAAGATATAAAAAGGCAATTTATTTAGTGCACAATACACACTTCCCTGGGCCATTTACAGCCATAATATTTGCACAGGGTAATAAATGTCAGAGCCATGTCTCTATCTCTGCACATTGGGACGAGCGCTGACCGGCCTGGCAGCTAAGGGGTTAACCCTGCGGGGGAAACACAGCACCTTGTTAATTAAAGGCTCCATCAATCAGGAGTTTATCTAATCGAATGCAGCAAATATTGACGGTTATTCCTGCGCCGCCGCGAGGGACGTTTTTATGTATTAACAAATCGGTTTAGGGACAATTATTAGGGCCCCCCGGGGTAATCAGAGGTCAGAGGTCAGATACATAGGGTTGCCTCCTTTTGCTAAAATGCTCACCAGCTGGTGGTGGGGGCGGGAGCAAATGGGAGGGCCGTGATGTAAAAGGGGGTCGGCTGTGATGTAGGAATGAGCGTGTGGGGGCTCAACGTGTGATTGGCCAGAAGATAGCAAAAACTGTAAATTTGGGTTGGGGGCGGGCCGAGGGCTTTTGTTAGGAGTATTACAAAGTTACTGTCGACTACATTGCTGATAAATTACTAATTCCGGCCTTTGCAGGTGTTTTACCAGCCAGGCTACGGATACAGGGATCTGCCACACAGGGAAGGTGGTAGCTGCTGGGAGTAGTAGTTTAACCAGAGGGGAGTTGAGGTGGAAGTACAGGCAGATACATTAGACAGCTTCAAGGAAGGGTCGGCCTCATTTTTAGTAAACAGGGACAGTCAGAAAGGAATATTCTTGATGAACCTGTGTCTTTTATCATCCTCGCCTTCATGCAGCCGCTTTCCAGCCAGTAGAACTATTCCGACACAAACTGTCACTTTCTGCACTCAAGCGGGAAACTGACACTCAACTGCCACCTGCGCAACTGTCGCCCCCCCAGTGCTGCTTCCACGCAGGACAATCAAGAGACAGGGCCCCTAATCTCATTACACAGTGCTGTGTTTGCACAAGAGCTGCCCACGCCTCGCACCAATGAAATGACCGTGCAATACACAGGGGCCTCAGCATTAACTCCTTTATTACTGGACTCCCAGCAAGTCGCTCACAGTCTCCTCTGTAGGAGAAGAAAACTGACAACAGCACATATATATATACACATACATTTACACAGAGGGGGGAACCGCCTGTTCATTGTCCATTGTATCCAGGGTTGGACTGGCCTGGCGGGACACAGGGAAAAAAACCCGTGGGCCCAGA
Organism: Xenopus borealis; assembly: GCA_024363595.1. Lineage (NCBI taxonomy): Eukaryota > Metazoa > Chordata > Amphibia > Anura > Pipidae > Xenopus > Xenopus borealis. Next base: position 15,417 of record JAMBMQ010000183.1, on the reverse strand, counting down.
CCCTCATTGGCTCCCAATGGGCCAGACCCCCAATCGTCACATATGAAAAAGAAAAAATTAAATGTTGCGCTGCACTGTCTACATGAGCAGCAAGGGGGGCCCTGGACAGCAGTCCCAGTGGGCCCCAGGCCCCCAAGTCTGACCCTGATTGTATC
>JAMBMQ010000181.1:3436-15877 GCA_024363595.1 Xenopus borealis | reverse complement strand
ATTAGCAGGGGGTGAGGAGGGAGTTAGCGAGAGTTGAAATGTGAGCATATTATGATAGGATACAGTGTTGTCAATCCCAGATAATAAAGAATGGCAGGCAAACCTTGTTTAGAGTGATACTGACACTAAGGGGCAGATCTATCAAGGGTTTGGCTGAATTTAAATCCTTCGAAATTCAATGGGAGCTTCTCATAGGGTTTAATAGCAATTCGGTAGGTTTAATCTGGCAAACTAGGCAGTCAAATAAAAATTTAAAGGGAAAGTAATTCGACTGATGAATATTCGAATATTCATTGGATTTGATCGAATTTTCAAAATTCGATGGTCGAAGTGGTCTTCAAAAATTCAAATTCGAATCTTTTTGAAAATTTGAGCGAATTTCGAATCATTCATGTGAATTTGATAAATCTGCCCCTTAAAATTACTTTTTAACATATGAATGTACATTAAGGAGCAGATTTACTAAATTCACATGAAGGATTCGAAGTTCGATCAAACTTTCAAAAGGATTCGAATTTGAATTTTCAAATGTTTTTGAAGACCACTTTGACCAGTGAATTTTGAAAATTCGAATAAAAATCTATGAAAATCGATTTGATCGATGTTATCAATCGATCAAGTTTTTTAACCCCCCAATTCACCCCTTAGTAAATCTGCCCCTAAATGTTACCTATAGGTCAAGTTGATCATTTTTTTCTGAGAGGTTTGTTTTTGTATATAATTGTTAAAGCTCCTAAGCCTGACTCTCTGATTTTGCCAACCTGACTGTCCAATCTCAACCAGTTGGTTACAGTTTCTAATGCTAACGTACTCCTGCTGCACAAATATGGCAGCCCCCTCATACAGGAACATGGGGGAGCAGACACGTAATGTAAAAGCATCATGCGAATACTTTATGGTAAAGTTAGAAGTAGCTTTCAAAGCCAATATTATAATAGATGTAAAGACTTCAGGTGTCAGTATCTCTTTAAGTATCCCTCCTTCCCCAAATATTTGGAAATATTCTGATTCATCACTGTGCAGCCACTGGGTCTGATGTCTCTCTTCTATGCCTCTGTTACAGTGATAAAGAAAACTCTACAACCCACATCTGGCAGGTTTCCAGATTATTTTTACTGGGGGGGAAAGGGTGAGACTACACCTACTGTATGCCTGCTCCCTCACTGGGCCTGGCAGTGACAGCAGCGCATATGCCAATGAAGTTGCAGGTTTTTTCCAGGGGGGCCCAGTTAAAAATGTTGGTTTTCATGTTGTTGCTCAGGTTTGAAGATTCAGTATTCCTATAATTGCTCCAGAGATTTTTGAGTGTTCATATTTAGAATGTTTTTAATATATTAGTTTCTTTATGAAGCAAGCTGAAACCTGTGTTTAGAAAATTTACTGTGCAACAGCAGCATTTTAGTATGCAGAATTTACTACAAGGTCAAATTTTAAGGAAGTCTGTTTTGCATCTGTCCTTTGCATGAAGTGGTTTGTTTTTTTTCCGCTATCCAGTGGCTTGTCAGTACTGTATGTAGCTGACAGAAAGGAGGAATAGCTCTGTAGCAGGTTACGCAACATTTACTGGGTTTGTGCCTGTAGATCTGATTCACTGCTCTCCCTCTGTGTATAGTCTCTGGTATGTGCTATGATTCACTAGTATTTTCCTTCCAGAAGTAGTGCACCTAAGTTCCATAAACAAAGTTATGAACCAAGCCAAGCATACTTTTGGTTCACTGAAAACACAGCAACTGGAGAGAGGAAGATAAAGCACTGAGTGAGGGATAAAGGTCATTAAATTGCATTATACCAGATCAGCTTTAACAACGTTTGTAATGCCCTCATCATAATGCAGTGTGAGAAAGGAAGGACTGGCCCTGTTCCAGCTTAGAGGGAAGAGGCATTTACAGACTGCTCTTGCCTGCTGCAAAGCTCTTCACTCCTTCAGTCTTGCTCTGTTTGCACTGAAGGCTATACTGGAATCTTCAAAAGCCTGATTTTTTTTTACAGTTTACAAGACCTTCTTAAACATATTGTAACAACCGGGGAAAAGAAAAACGTCGGGAAATGAGAGAAAAGAGTAATAGGAGACTACATGTGATTGACTTTTGCAGATTCAGCTCCGGTCTGGATTCTGTTAAACCGATTTGAGGAAAAGCAAAGAAGAAAATTGGCAATTGACTTGGCACGATTCAGCCCAAACTAATACTGGATTACCAAAATCACAGGGGACCATCTTCAGGACTTAACCCTGACAGCAAGGCTTTTTTTAATCACTTTACCCTGTTAGAGTTTGGGCTGTTCTTTTCAAAGTAGACGTACTATCCCAGCAACAGTTCCCTCCTGCTCTCTCGCAAGCAAGGAGGGACAGGATGCCAGTGCTGGATAGGTGTTTTAACTCTGCAGAGATGGGCAGGAGTTGGAGGACAGCTGAAGTTCTTTTGCCACCTTCCACGGGTAGCTCGCCAGCCTACCATTCTGGAAACCTGACCTGTGAGTTGCCGGAAATAATAAAGATGGTGAAACTTCTTTGGAAATCAAAGACTGGCATTCAGAGTGTGAAGCAAAGAGGGTTGTTGGCCAATGAAGATGCCCTAGGTTCTCTGCCAGGTAATCTAAGATCCAGAAGTTTAAAACACTCATTTGTTATTAACAATCCTTATTAATATGGAGCCCTTTTATGAATTTTAGGACCTGATATATATTTTTTTAAACCAGTATTGGTAAATCAACCCCACAGTCTTTATTCCCAAGAAATCATATTATTTTAGCACTCAAAATTGCACAATTCTGGGAAATTTCTGAAAAGTTACTAAAGTGTACAGTACTTATTATACAACCTGCATCCGAATTTATTTAATATATACAGTATCTTGGGCACCTTTTGCTTACTGGGTTGCAAACCTGCCTCAGAGGTAGTGCTGATTTTATGTTATCAGACTGCAGATTTGCTTTCAGCACTGAACAGGTTAAGTGCCTTTCTATTTCTGCTTCCCCCCACCCCTCTTGTTTCAAAAAAGGAACTGCTAATTGTCACTAAAGCCTCGTTATCTTTGCATGTTACATTAGAGAAATAGTGAAAATGGAGGAAGTTACTGGCTCTGGAATGTAGTATTCTAGCAAGATTCAAAGAACTTTGTGATGAACTGTGTGATTCTCTCATTCTGCATACTTCAATTTTTTAAACATGTACTGACCTGGTGTGGGTCATATAAGCTTGTAAGTCTGATGTGCTTATCGGTATAACACCCTTGGAGTTGCACCCAAGTTTGGCTGCTCTAAACCCAAACCAATGGAGAACATCACATATTGATGCAATTCATTAAGGTACAGTAGTTTCAGAAATATGGGATTTTACACTTCCCTCTGATATCCATTGTTCACATTCTTGCTCTTCTACATTATTACTGTATATGTACTCAGAAGGGAGAGCTGCACAATGTAATATTGATAACAATTGAAACAGAAATATCCTGCAACCTTATCAATTTAGTCATTGAAGGGCTCTCACTCCCAATCCTGCAGCCTCAAGAAACATCTAAGGTAACTGCTCAACAGAACCCACCTGTCATTATTGTGCTTGGGATACCAGCATTTCTCAATGTACAATATATAATGTGGTTGGAGTGGGCAATGCCTACTACTTACTACTTGCTATGTAATTTACTTGGAGAACAAATTCCTACTGCCATTCACTGTATAATGTTCTAGGTGTACAGAACAGAATATGATTGGTCAGTGTAGAATGTGTTTGAATGATATTGCCTACTTTTTTCACAGTTTTTTACAATGCAGATACTATGCTATTACCCTTTGCTCTCATTATTAATTGCTTTGGATGGTATTACCTGTTGCTCTCACTGTACGAGGTAAAAGGTATGATGTTTCATTACATTTTGCCCTTACTTTGAATGCTACCATCAATTGTTCTCGATCTGTAATATACTAGGGGTACCATTCCTCATAGCCTTTATTACATATTATAATGGCAATACCTTTTAGTCTTGCTTTCACAGAAGAATATGTTGGCAGTGTCCTTAGCCTTTGCTTTGCACTGTGTAATATGGTTCCACACTTGACCCTACCCCCAAAAAATGTTCTACTGTCTATGGACATGATTTCCAAATATTACACCTTTAGTCAGTGATGCACCATTCATTTACAGTGTGATAATCCTTACTTGTTCATGTATTCAACCTGAAATCTCTGCAGTTAGTTGTAGTACTGTACCTTCGATCGGTGAAGCCTGTCGGAGGGCCCCATACACGGGCCAATAAGCTGCCGATTTGGTCTGTCTGCAGCTTTTATCGGCTCATGTATGACCACCTTAAATTGACTCAGTTGAGGGAAGGGAAGGAATTTATGTCAGTATTTTTTTTTGTTTTTGCTTTTTGTGTATTGAATTAGGTACTCTCAGAATATCATTAGGTAGTTAATCCCTTTCTTTGTTTACACAATCCTTCAATTAGTAACAACCCACAAGCTAGAGAGAGGGGGAGGTAAAACTGGATGTTGCATCTATTAGTAGCTTAAAGCTGTCCTTTAGACCGATGCAGCAGCTTTTCTACCAGTGTATGGGGGCTTCTGATGTGTCTCCCTGGTGATATCTGGCCAAGATATTGAACAGGAAGGCTTGATTTTTCTGGCGATCAAGGACCACATTTTTTTTTCAAACTCCTATCTATTGTATTGAACTTCCCCAGGTCTGACCTGGCGAAGTAACGTCTAGCATAAGTGGTAACGTTCAGTAATTACAAATTTGCGTAATTACAATCCTTCGTCAGTGCGCAACTTCGCCTGGCGTAAGGTTGCGAAGTTGCGCTAGTCTATCTACTTCGCTAGCAAAAATTCACAAGAGTCAGTCAGTGTTAGTGAATTTTTGAAGTTACGATTTGATGTCATGCTGGCGAATTAGCGCTAGCGTTATACGCTTCACGCTTTAGTGAATTTCCCCCCTTGTGAGTATTGTTCATGTCAGAATTGAACCAAGAAACCTTGCCATAAATTTTTTGTGGCTTTTTGTTAATGTATTCATTCATTCTCCCCTAGGGTTTACTGTGTGCCCACTACATTTAGCGACTGATCTTTAAACAAATGTAGGTAAGCAGACAGCATTCTGCTTCTAATAGGTTGTCATCTTTCAGTAACAGAAACTTACATGGGAATATGCTGGTGGGTAAACTTCTGCTTTTGGGAAAAAAGTAATGTTGTTAAAGCCAACTCATTGAGCACAAGTGAGGGGTTGTAAATTAAACAAAAATGTTCTTATACTTAAGCAGCCGGAATTAGAGCTGAACTTTTAAAAAAGCTCTGAACTTGAGTTCATGCTACTATATACTAGTATCATAAGAATACAATAATGTTAGATGTACTGCAGGTAGATAAGGCACACCTTAATTTAGTGACTTTTTTCTGAAAGCAAGTATAGCTATGGGATCTGTTATGCGGAAACCTGTTATCCAGAAAGCTCCAAATTATAGCAAGGTCGTCTCCCAAATAATTCACATTTTGAAAAAAAAAATATTTCCTTTTTCTCTGTAATAATAAAACAGTAGCTTGTACTTGATCCCAAACATGATATCATTCATCCTGATTGTAAGCAAAACCAGCCTGTTGGGTTTATTTAATGTTGAAATTATTTTCTGGTAGACTTAAATTATGAAGATACAAACTATGTAAAAATCTATTACCTGAAAAACCTCAGGTCCTTAGCATTCTGGATAACGTCCCACACCTGTAATTTGCCAATAGAGCTCTTGATGCTGGATAGTGGGATATTTGTTACTTATTCATGCTTTAATTGATTATAAGTGATATAACAGAAGAAGAAAAAAATAATACTGGTTATATACAGGAAACTTTCCTGGTCAATTTTGCCATGTGACAGTACTTTGGCCTTTAAAGCTATTTGACTATGCTTGTTGGTAAAATCCCTACACACAAGAGCAGGCCCATGCAGTTTGGGATAGACTGATAATACCACGCATAAACTGTTTTGTTGGTTTGTTTTGCATTCTGGCTACTTAAAGGAATTGTTGACCTTTAAATTAACTTTTAGTATGATGTAGAGGGTAATATTCTGGAAAAAGTTGCCTTCATTTGAGTTTTAGATGTTGGGGTCAGTGACCCCCCAATCTAAAGCTGGACAGAGTGAGAAGTAAAAAGTAAGGCCCAATTGAAAAATTTACAAACTAAAAGTTTTCTTTTTATGTGGCTGTTATGTCAAATTAATTTCTGGTGGACCATATATGCACACGGCCATGCACAAAATAGATCTGATTATACAGTATATGGTTATCTGAGGTGGTATATTCTTTTTGATCTATCCTACATTGGCATTTAGAGTAACAGGCTGTCCTGTTGCTTTGTAATGTGCAGAATGAGCAAATGTGCTGAAGTTTATCTGTCATCGCCACTTTGTGTGCAGTTCTCCAGAGGAAAAATGCAATTGTATGACTGTATAAGCTGGAAGATGGGGGCCAATTAAACACAGAATTTGTGTTACACGTTGTCCTCCCTTGGACAGACCAGAATCTATTATTAAATCTTTATAATGTTTCTGTGCCAAAGCCCTTGTCTAGAATGTAAACGTTTAACTAAAGGAAAGTGGAAATCTATGAACAGTTTCCTTCAGATTTGGCCCAGATGGTACAGCGTCCAATAAGAACCATCTGGAGGAAAGCTTCTGTCCGTCAGAGAGTTCAGTGTGTGTGTCACTTTATCTGCTCGTTTCATACCCAGAAATGCATAGCTGCTTCTATAATGTTGCTAAATGTGATGGTAACATCACCATAAGCTTAGGGTATGACTCATATTGGATGAGTGTGTTACAACAGGCTAAATAAAGGTCAGCTTTAGGGTAAATGTAATGTTTCAGTACAGCATGTGTTACATGGGGAAAATATTAGCGACACTGTGGACAGCTGTGAGATCTGTGAAAGTCAATTGCCTCTTGAGCAAGATGCCTGTTTTGTGCTGACCTTCTATCCTCATATGATACAGGGGAAGCCATCATCCTTTTCTGGTTCTGTTGAAATTCACTGCAAAGAAGAGTCCTATATCCTAACCCAATTGCTTTATTTCTTCTTCTCTTGCACCCTATTTTTACAAGGTACTATTTCTATAACATACAGTTACCACAAACTGGAATGATATAATAACAACCAAATGTTATTTATGAACCCGCTGTTCTTTTGCTTCTGTAAATTCACACAATTTCACCATTTGAAAGGCTAGTGATTATGTACTCCCTCGTGAAAATTTTAAGAGAGATATTGGGCATTTGTGGAATGTTGTAGACAAAAATTTGAATCTGTTTGTTTTGATGGCAGCCCTCAAGCATCTTGACACCATAGAAGACACTTTCAAAGTAAATAGTGTTTATTGTTCCTCTGCTGACTAGGATGTGTTTGCCTGGAAATACGTTCTTGGAACAAAAAAGAAATGACTAGAAAAATCTGGAGGAAACTTTAGGTGTCATTAATTTTAAAAACTGTAATTTTTAAAGGAACAGTTTAGTGTAAAAATAAAAACTGGATAAATAGATAGTATGTGCAAAATAAAAAATGTTTCTAATATAGTTAGTTAGCCAAAAATGTAATGTATAAAGGCTGGAGTGACTGGTGTCTAACATAACAGAACAAAATACAACTTCCTGCTTTTCAGCTCTCTAACTCTGAGTTAGTCAGCGACTTGAAGGGGGGCCACATGGTGATGGGCGCCGAAAATGACGCGATGCGTGACAAAAATGACGCGACACACGTCCAAACTGCTATGGCACCTGTGAATTTTTTGCAAATTCGCTAATTTCGCTGGAAATTCATGAATTTTTCGGAGAAGCTAAACAGGATATATTCATCCATCACTAGCTGTAGCATGTTGACAGGCAACAGAGGTCACCTGTCCATTACTGTTCATATAGTAAAGTTTACTTTTCTGTGTGCTGTGACAATAACATAAGAAAGGGGACTCTAAGCACACATGCCCCTAGTCATCTTAACAATCAGTTATGTCTGCAATAAAAGCTGTCAGTCATGGAATGTTTTCATGCTTTGGAAAAAAAATTAGAGAAGGTAAAAGTGAACAGCATTTATATATAGAGAGATTCAAGGGGTTTGCCCACTTTTGATTTATTTTTTTAAGGGAAATACTATAAGCACGAAATAGTGTTGTAATTAGGTGCAATTGTTATCTTATATTGGGCTCCAAACAGTAATACTGTCTCATATCCTAAATTAAAAATACTTATGCCCAGCACTTTTCTATGTGGAAGCACCAGCATTCTCCAATCCAGCAAGCACTAACAATGAATAAAATAAATTGCTGACATTTTCAATGGTGGAAAGCAGTGTTAAATTATATAAAGTATATTACGAGGCACTTCATACAGTATCTGTAGCAGCTGGAGAGCCAAGAGTGGAGCAACAGTTTGGGTGTAGTCTTGTGCCTAATCATATAATATGTCCCCTTGTGTAATCTATATAGGATTGCTGTATCGTTTTTATTGTGTAGCAATGCTTTGAAATAAAGACATGGATCGTTACATCCCAACGTACGTTTTCTTCTTGTTAAACTCCTGGCCCTGCAAAATCTATAAAGCTCAGTACAGTTTGAACAGTCCAGTATCAGCAGTTAGATTACATAAATTGTATTGATTTGCATTTGCAGTGTTTAAAATAGGAAAAATTGTACATCAAAATAAAATTGTTGGTCTAAATATCTGTACTGCAGCAAATGATGCTCAAATCTAGTCTCTATTCTTTATTCTATTCTTTATTTCATAAACTTACATAATTAAGTTGGGTTGAACTAGTCTATCAAGTTCAAGCCCTCCAAAATAACCCCAGTGCACATATATACACACACACTGACCAATCTATACACTATCATAAACTTTATATACCAATATCTATCCTAATGTATACACTGTAAAAGTTATACAATCATTTTTAAGTTATGGACGCAAGAAGGTGATTTTTATTATAAAAAAGTAAGATGGGGAAACAGGCCCAACAGTATGCAGCCTTGGGGACTATGTTCTGTACCCTTACAATGCTACAAAATATTTTGGCGCTATATAAATACATGTTAATATTACAATACCCTATTTTGGGAAAGGCAATGATATGAATATACAGGAACTTCCCTTTTTGTAACACCCCTGCATAGGTTTTGTAAAATCCAATTTATTGTTAAAGATATTAGAAAAATGCTAGGGCCAAAATAAATCCATATTTTTGGGTCCATTTTCTAAACAAAATTAACTATATTTTTTAATAAATATACATGTTTTTCATCAGTGGTGTAAATCAAAAGTTCTGAACAAAACATTTTTACATTTTAGTCCTCCTTATATCTGAATCCATTGGCAACAGATTTTATACACATATTATTACACATATTAAACCTGTGCATCACTCAAGACCACTTTATAATCCCAGGAGGCACTGAATCTCTTTTGTTATGATCCCGCTAACTAGTAAATCTGTACTGACTGTATGCAATCTAATGCAATATAGTGACCGTAAATATAGCAAACCATCTAAAGACTGTATATGTGTGTGTGTTGGTGTTGGTATGGGAACTAACACAGTTTAGTCTTCTGGAGACATCACAAAGCTGTCACTGATGATACAAAAACTGATTATAAAGACAATGGTTAAACAGGTTTAGAAGCATGCAACTTTATACCTATTTACAGAAGGTCAATTATAGTGTATGTACTATATCAGGGGTCCCCAACCTTTTTTGCTCGTGAGCCCTATTTAAATTAAAAAAATAGTTGGAGAGCAACACAAGCATGAAAAAGTCCATGGGGATGTCAAATAAGAGCTCTGATTGGCTTTTTGGTAGCCCCTATATGGACTGGCAGCCAACAGGAGAGAATGTTTGGCAGGACATTTGTTTTTTATGCAACCAAAACTTGCCTCTAAGCCATTAATTAAAAAATAAGCACCTGCTTTGAGGCCACTGGGAGCAACATCCAAGGGGTTGGAGAGCAACATGTTGCTTGCGAGCTACTGGTTGGGGATCACTGTACTATATAAACAGGGACTTAAAGAAATTATTTAAGGCAAATTGAGCTTTTTCTTATCATGGCAGGCATATGATGGATGCAAAGCAATTACTCTGCATTGTTTTGTAGCAAATGTGAAGGATGTATCGCTGGCATTAATGTTGAAAAACATACTTATTTTCATTCTGTATACCTGCTACTATATTTCCGCTCTTAACACACCTTGTTACGGTTTGTGTCATTGCTGGTCGTTTGCTAAAATTTCAGACTGTTGTGGATGGAATAGGAGAATAATAACCCTGCAGGCTGGTATCATTTTAATGACATGTCTCACCAGTACTTGTCACATGTACTTTCACATAGGACATTTATTTTTAGGAAGCATTTCTGCCAATCATGACTGACTTCAACTGGGATTGTCAGCACAGTCTACAGTGAAAGACCTGTCAATGTTTCAATATCTATATAATTGTCAGTAATGTTGCATGTATGAACGAGCATTACTAATTAGCTCCTTTTTCTCAGTAATAATAAAATAGTACTGTGTACTTGATACCAACTAACCAAACAATAATGAATCCATATTGGAAGCAAAATCAGCCTATTGGTTTTTTTTTTACTGTGTACATGATTTTCTAGTAGATATAAAGGAATGGAGATCCAAATTATGGAATCTGGAATACTCCAGCTCCCAAGCATTCTCGATAACAGGTCACATACCTATAATAGCTGTATCTAAGGGATGAAGGTAGGGAAGGCAATATATTATTGACAGCTGAGATTTTTAAATGAGTTTATAACAGACATGGGTGATTTATTAAAATAAATAATGTGGTGTTCATATTTAATTTTAAAAGGACTATTATTATACAACATTTTCTGTTTAGGTGGCAGGTCCCCTTTAAGTGTTCAAAAAATAATTTAAAACAAATAGAGTTGCTTTGCTACCAGTATGGATTTATTGTATATAGGTTACAATCAAGTACAAGGTACTATCTTATTCTTATGGCAATAAAGAAAAGCATTAAAAAAACTGTATTTTGGGGATTTGTGGATAATGTATTTCTAGAAAATAGGTCCCATACCTGTATTTTTACTATTCAGTTCTAATGTATAAATCTGCCTTATAGTATATAATCTCTGTATTTATTTCATATTTTACTCTATATACAGTGGAACTATAAACTGTCATTTTTGTTTTTTTATAGATTTGCTTAATTGAATAATTAAAAACTCACTGTAAATTTGAAATATTGAAAATTCACAGAAGATATGTCATTTGCTTTATTTCTACAAGATCAACAAGTCTGGAGTTGCCAGTGTGGCAGATAATTTATCTATAGAACAAAACAAATGGAAAAGTCAAATACCCATCATGCTGGTTTAAAAAAATGTTTAAGGGCAAGGACCTCATTGGGGTGTTTATGCAGTTATTTTCCACTGGGTCAGCATAAATTGTTGGTCAGCCTGACTGGGCCTGATTTAGCCTTTCCTAAACAACCTTTCTATCTGTGGCAGCTCACTCTCAAGTAGGTTATTTACTCTTATTGACCTCCTATTGTGTTATAATACCAATGCAACCAGAAGTGGGCTAGCAGCAGGAGCATGGAAAGCTAATGCAGACCTTAATAGCAGCAAAAAATTTTTAAAGTTGCCTCAATTCCACAGTGTACATTGAAAATGCCACATGCTTTCAGTTTGCTGGACACAGGTTGACAGATCCCAAACACTGGAGTTACTACAATGCCCAGAGTGGCAGTAGCTCCAGGATTCCTCATCAGTGGAGCCAAGTATGGGAAGATTAACTTTTTAAATGTTAGGCAAATGGGTTGCAGAGAGAGGGACATGACACAAACAATGCTGAAAAATAGGAGTTTGCATATAGGGCATCAGAAATAACAGTCTCTCTCACCCTTGAGACTGTAGTCTTCTTGGCTACCCCATGGCCTCCCCCAAACCCTGGACCACTGCAAGGTTGACTTCCTGTTACTCATAGTTCTCTCTTTTAGCCAAGCCACACAGCCTGCTTCTAAACCAGCTTCACTGTTGTACTTTCTCCAAAAGACTGCCTTTCTCCAGGCACAATCACAGACTCCTTGCTACTCACTTCCCGCTCAGGCTCAGGTACACTCTCTCTTTCTCTGTCAAAGACTTCACATGCTACTTGACTTTCCTCTCAGGCTTCCTTTCAAACACTGAGAATAGCAAGAACGGCAGGCACTGGAGTGCACCCTTTTACTACAGGCAGCACCACTCTCAGCTACCACCTAATTACCTGGTTGAGAGGGAAAATGAACCCTCTCCACTAGAATCCCCAGCCCATATCATACAGCTTTAATGTACACTTCCCTGTACATTTTTACACAAGACAGATGTGTTTTCCAAAATTGGCTTGGTGATGTTTCACAACGTCAGCAGTAGATGATTTTGTAGGAATAGTCTTTGGT
>JAMBMQ010000178.1:0-10314 GCA_024363595.1 Xenopus borealis | reverse complement strand
AGGGACTGGCATTAGGGGGCACCAGAGGAGGCATGGGGCCCACTGATGTAGCAGCCCCAGTGGGCCGTGCAAACCCCAGTTTGGTGCTGCTGGCATGTGGTAAGGATAGGGATACCCCCACTTGATTGGTGCAGCAAGACCTTAGATGTAAGTGTCTTTTACAAGATGAGCACGAAGGGCTTTTGCTCTAGTACTTGTGGCCAGGATTTATAGTAAATTCCACTCTCTGCTGTTCCTCCTGCACTCAGTTAGCCAGGCGTCTTCCATCCCTTTCTCCCCACACGTGTCCCTCCTCTCATGTTCCATCCTACAGTAGCACTTTCCTAATTAAGAGTCACTTAGGGGCGCGTGAGATTTCGGAGCGTCAGGCTAATTGATACTCTTCTTCCCTACCTGCGATTTCTCATCTTTTTTTCCTCTTTCTTTCCCTCTCGGCTTTTGAAATCAAACAATGCGGCTTTTTCTTGTAGCTGGCGCATAAAATTTAATCCAGCTCGTCAAGGAAGAAGCTGACAGCAAATATTAATCTATTGTCAAGAAAAATACCCGGCCCGCTTCCTTCCATCTCGCGGCGCGTTTCAGAGAGCGAATATACAGCTCAAATTATAGAGTATTGGCTGAAACCAGGGATAATAATACGGGAGAGGCGCTTTACCAGCCACAATTACTGCTAAAAGGGTTCAACTCCATCCACTGCATGAGAGGCACGTGAGAGATTGTTAGCTCCCAAGTCTTCTGAAAAATAATAGATTTTGTTAAAGTCAAGCACACAAGAGAAACCCCAATCTGTGCCCATTTAATATCACATTGATATCAAATTCCCCCCAAAAAGAAATGATCTTTCCCTCCAACCCCCCCCCCCCCCCCCAGCTCTTTTAACTGCAAATATTATTGGAACCAGGACAGAAGAGGTCGACAGTCAGAACAGATTGCTGTATACAGGGAGCAGCGCCCGTAATCACTCGCCTTTATTAAAGCTAAAAATACACGGAGAAAGGTTTTCAACTCTCTTATTATTTTCCCGAGACTCTATGGCGGTTTATTATTTGGGGGTCGAAGGAATGTGTTCATTTTCCCCCACACTGTGTCTTTAAAAATCCAGAGATCCTGGAATAAAACAAGAGAGATATATTACATGGAGAGATATCCAGGCCAATGACATTGATACATTGTAGCAAAATACGAGGAAATTCGTGGGCAGGAAACTAAGTTCATTATTTGAGTTTTGGAACAAAAAAAAGAACTTTTAATCATTGACTCAACATTTTAAGCCAATGATGGGGCCGACTTGCTGTGATGGAAGGCAGGGAGAATGATCAGAGCATTATTTAGGATTTGGGGGACGTATTTTAGAAATATTCCTTTGGTCACATGATCAGATGGAACTCACAGGGTAAAAGCCTTAAGAAATGCCACCCAGTTGGGTTTCTCACTGCCTGTTCTTTACAAGCAATAGAAACTCCCTGTGAATAGGGCACGGCATTGGCCAACACCATTTTTTCATAGAAAAACTAAAATACAAATTTTCAAGATTTATTTAATGGCGATGGTGTTAAAAGTCCAAATAAAAGTGACTACCAACTAAGACTATGCCATATGTGTGGGCTGGTCTGAAATGTTTGCAGGTAGGGCTGCCATTAGAAATCATGGAGCCCCGTACAACACAATTTTCGTCCACCGTGGCCCCCAAGCTCCGCCCAGATCCCGCCCACAAGTTAAAAAAAATAATTGGTGACCAGGGTCCCCCTATAATTTAAGAAAATATTGGGGCCAGGGCCCCCCATAAAGACACCCCCAAATTGGTTCTGTAGAACTCGTGACTTTAGGACTTCAACTTCGGCTCCTTTTGTCACTTTGGGTCTTTTCGACTCTTGGCTTCGGCTATTTTCGTGGCTTTGGGTTTTTTGCCACTTTGGGACCTAGGCCGGTCGGCTTTTCGGCACTTCCGCATTTCGGCTGTTCGGGACTTCAGAAGGGCGGCACGGGTTTGGCAATGTCAAGGGTGGCCCGGCTCTTTAGAGCAGTACTGCCAGGCCCTCCTTCAGGCCCAAGCCTGGTAGACTTGTACCCCCTGTGCCCTGTTTGAAGGACTTGGGAAGGTTCAGGCTGAACTTTACCATGTACCCAGGGTGACTGGGCATTGACCCTACTAAGTTCAGTTGGGTGAGGAGCTGTGTATAGTGGCCCTTTTATACAGAAGCTGAGGGCCCATTTATGAGCAATACAGTGGGAAGAGCTGGTTATGGGGACCTGGGGGCCGTGCAAATCATTTGCAGCCAATTCCCGCAAGTATATGTTGTTATTGAGAAGCGTGTGATGCCACGGCTTGTTACACTCGCGTCTAGAGACCGCAACGCTCCAGTTTGCTCTGAAAAGTGTCACACGTTGCCTTGTCTCTCATTTTTCTCGCATTTCTGTAGAGAAAACCAAAACAAGCATTTTTATATAAATACATTGGGATGAAAATAGTCTGCTGGGTTGGTACTGGCGCAGAACAGAGAAAAAACCTCAGTTTTAGAGGGGCTTCTGATTCAGAAATATTCACTATAAAATCTGGGATGTTTGACCTGCGGCCCTCCAGCTGCCGTTCAGCTGCAACTCCCAGAATCCCACTAGAAGTTATCTCTCATTTGGAGGGAGGGGTTGCAGCTGGGTGGTGGGGCCCGTGGGGGTGCAGCCACCTAATGTGGCAGCCCCAGTGTGTCCAGACCCCCCTAGTCTGATGTTGGCTGTAGAAGGGTGGGCAATGGATGGAAGTTTAAAAGGGCGGCAGCTTTTGTAGAAGCGTCTTTGGGTCCAGACTAAAAAACCCACATTTTACCAGCTTGGACCACAACATGACCCACTGGGCACCATGAAACCAAAGTGACATCACTGCAGGGCTCAAGTCCCCCCGCAACTGCGGAATATACTAGTCCTGTCATTATAGCTCTGCACTTTGTATTCCCTGCAGTAATTGATCCCCGATATCCATTCGGAATGTGTTTAACCCTATACAGAGCCCGGGGCTGGGGGTCCTATGTATCCACTGAACACCTGGGAGGCTTACAGACTGCGTAATGCTGACAATCCGGAGACACTGGCAGATTAAACCATTAAATTTCAAAGCGACTGTCACCCCCGCGCGTCACCCTTTTCATATCTCTCGGCTCAGTTTCCGAATTAAGCAGCGGAATATCCCACAGTCATGTAAATTACAGGTACAGACACACGTAACGGGGATGGGTGCACTTACTGGCCAGAGATAAAGGCGACTTTGAAGTAGCGAATACGATAATCTTTTTCTGCTTTTTTATCTTCTATTTTATTAAGGGACTGAGGCTGATTAATTGTAAAATATACTGGATTAGTGAGAAGAATCACTTCCTATTTATATTCTCTTTATCCTTCTATAAATGTTCCCCTAAGATTTATGGCATAGGGGCAGTGGCATTTTTATGACTTTTCCTTTTATGTGTTTTGCATTGTTTGTCCCTGATGAAGAACTTCGTAGGGCCTGTGCTTTTGCATTTTTGTAACTATTTTCTTTTGATGAAATAAAATGTATTTATTAGTGATGTGTTGGGTGGGTGTGCGCATTCTAATTACTTTTTTTCTTGCTAGCTACTGGGCCCCAAATCAGACCATAACCAGAAGTTGAAATATATATATGTTGAAATTGCTCATTATTTAGGGCCTCATGGGGCCCCCCTGCAGCTACATGGTCTCCTTTCTCTGTAGTAACACCCCTGCATAGAGGCTTCTGGGACCACCCAGGCCTTCACATAGAGACACTAGGCTGGGGCATGGGTGGGATTTGTTTTTAAAGGGTTAGTTGTTATTGGTTCTGGGGTGTGGCCATGTAGTAGTGAAGTAGTAGTGATAAGGGACCCTGCATGTAAGCTGTAAGTAGGCTTTACTATAATAGGCGGAGTTTTATTGAATGGAATATTACAGGGGGAGGTACAGGAAGTCTGTAAGTCAAGCAGTGGGTGGGACTAGAACACTGATGGAGAGGAGGGGCATTCACAGTGGGCAGGGCTTACGTTCATTCATGGCGGGTTACAGGTGTATGGAACGTAGTGTTTAAATCAAGAAATGAGTGGGGAAAACACTTCAATGGGAGATGGTGCCTTTAATTCAACCAATAAAGCTGGGGCTAGAACTCTCCAGAGTAATGTGGAAGTCAGACTCACTGGCGCAGAATTCTGCACGAACAGCACTTGATATAACGGCACCAGATAACATCCAATATAGACAATTGTGCCCAGAATGTGACATATACAATATTAAGGAGATAATAAGAGACTCCAGGAGGAATTATAGGGGGATTATAGTCGAGTGCACATCTCTATAGCAGTGACGTACATTGTACATTGTAAAGTGCTTTTCTGTGTTACTCAGATACTTCTAATAAATCTCTTTCTCAGCAGCCGCTCTCCTGTGTGTGTGTGACTCACATCAGAGCCACTCGAGGGTCTTTTTATTTGAACAAAAAAAGAGACCCTTTTATACTGAGAGCTTCTATCTGTGAGAGGGGCCCCGGCTTCTGAAGGAGAAATCAGGGCAACCAATGGCTCATCTTCAACAAAAGGGTCAAAAGTATGTGGACAACCCCTTTTAATTATTGCCAATGGTCCATCGTTGACAACTCCTGTGCCACTACATGTTACAATGCAATTTCTGGGTTCCTGCTTTAAGGAATAATTTGGGGGTTCTGAAATTACCTCCACACACTGAGCCAAGTCCAATCAGAATGGGTTTGCTGTGATGGGAAGAGCTTGACTGAACCCTGACCTCAACCCAACTGACCCCCTGTGGGATAATTTGGAAATCCAACTCTGAGCCTGATCCTCAACATCAGTGCCCAACCTCTTACGGCTGATTGGAAGCAACTCCCAACAACAATGTTCCAACATCTAGTAGGAACTTTCCCAGAGGCACCAGTTGCAAAGAGAGGGGCACCTTATTATTTATCCCCTTGATTTGGGAATGAGATGTTGAAGTGAGGGGGCAGGTGGCCATATAGTATAAGTAAACTCACGTGCCACATCAAGGCCCCTCACTGTATGTCCTACACTGCCTATTGGTGTACTACATCTATGGTACGTTAGTCTTCTCCTTCACTCATGGTGCCGTAATCTCTTGTTTATGGGTGTTTCATTGATGACATCAAGGTCCAATTTGTGCTCATGTATACTTCCAGCCTAGGGTAGTATAAGGAATACAATCATTAGTTATGAGTTATCACTCATTTCCAAATCTTACTGCTGAGTTAGTGGTTAGCAACGCTGCCTTGTAGAACCTTGTCCCTGAGTTCAACCCCGACCTGAGCACTATCTACAAAGTGTTTGAATAATTGCTCGTGTCTGTGTGGGTTTCCTCGTGGTCCTCCCATAAACACATTATTTGAGGATAATCTCTTACATAAGGTTTTCTTTGCGGGTGGAGAAAACATCAAGTACATTTCAGGCTGAATTTGAAGCATTAGGACCGATACAAAGATAAGGAGAGGCGACACCTGTGCTATTTCTTTCTCTATCTTTTGTGACTCCTGGTGATCACCTGATGAGTTTGCTACAGGAGGAGAATGATTAAAGCCTCACTTGTTGGTGCGGATTATATATATCTGTATATATATCCGGCTTCTCTGCCCGTCGCTCAGTTGCAGGAGATTGATTTGTGCGGTGGCACTGGAATTGGTCGGGATTAAGTGTGATGTTGGCAATTTTCCATAAGTGTCGATTCTTATATTTTTTGTCTTGAAATCTTTGACATGAGAATTCTCAGCCGCATCATATTCACCGGCGGATCCACAATTTTTCACTCGGGGGCCATTGTTGTAAATAACAGGAAAATGCAGAGAGAGAGAGAGATTTCAAGCAGTTATGTTAAAAAGAGAAAAAGGTTTCTGTGTCAGATCAGTCAAAGCACCGGCTTGGAAATGAGCCCATGCAGGACAAAAGAATGTAAGCTTAATGGGCCGCCCCGCAGAGCTTTATTATTGTGAATAGCAGAGGCTTCCCAACTTGACCACAGCGGAATTTAGCCAACAAATAGAATTTATCAAGTTTTATAAAAAGAGATGATTCAGGCTGTTTGATATGAGATTTCCCCAATCATAGAAGGTCATGAAGTGAGTGCGTTGGGTCTGTGCTTGGGCTTAGTAGCTGTGGGGCCCCAGGGAAGAGGCTGGGAGGCAGTTAGAAGGCCTGTTAAGTGCGATTTGTTAAGTAAAACTATTTGTTCTTCTGAATGAGACTTTGCAGCCCTAGAACTAGTGTATGATCACAATCATTATCAATGAAATTGGATATATTTGCCACTAATAGAAGACCTACAGTTCATTGGGCTCTAGGGACTGAGCAGGATGAAGAGACAAAATGAAGAAACCCCTTTTAAGCCGAGTTAAGGCCCAAGGGGTTATGAGTGACATCCCATTATTGATTGGATGAGGGTGGTTAAGTGATCATCACATGATCAGCCTTTGGGGAAACCAGTTTGTACAGAGCTTTAATATTGATGTTATCCATGTACAGGTATGGGAACCGTTATATGTAAATCATTATCCAGAAAGCTCAGAATTACAGAAGGGCCGTCTCCCATAGACTCCATTTTATCCAAATAATCCAAATGTTTAAAAAAAAAAAATCCAAAAAATCCCTTTTCTTTGTGGTAATAAAACAGTAGCTTGTACTTGATCCCAACTAAGATATAATTAATCCTTATTGGAAGCAAAACCAGCCTACTGGCTTTATTTCATGTTTATATGATTTTCTAGTAGACTTAAGGTATGAAGATCCAAATTAAAGAAAGATCCATTTTCTGGAAAACCCCCAGTTCTCTTAATAACTCAAAGAGATGCCTGCTTGGACATGTTAGTAAGGGTGGTTTGCTAGGGAAGGGGCCTCAGCATTGACCTTGTCCATGTCCTGCCCATGCTCATTGTGAAAATCATTTGGAGAATAGGAGGAAAGCTTTGTATTCATCTTTATATTAATACAAATCTGAGATGAATTCCCTTCCAGATGTTTTTGCTCTTTTCAAGGATCATTTCATTCTCTTTGTGTCTCTCCTTTTATTTTTGTTCCCTTATATTCCTGACTCCGGTGTAAGCTCCATTTAATGGGCAGAGCAGCGGTTATAAAGAGGCAAGAATTTATAACCCCAAGTGACATTTACAGTGTTCCTGATTTTGAATTTTATGAGACCTGTCTGAGGAATAATTCATTGTTTCAGCTCTCCCCTTTGTGTTCTGTGAAAATGGCCAAAGCCACCGATGGCTGGCGCAGTAACAAAACCATTGCGGCGACCCTGGAAAATATTGTCGTGCCGCCATTAAGCTCCTTCTGAAAGCCAAAGTGTTGCAGCTGAAAGTATTTTTAATGACTTGAAATAGCTCAGAGTGCTTTGATTGTAAAAGGGCGCTGATTTATTTATACTGTGTACTTACCTAAATTAATTTGGACACAACGCCTCGCATCTCTGAACTCTTACTGGGAAATTTAAATGTTAATATTTTTAAAGGGCACAGCATCTTCGCCATGGGATGAGGTTTATGGCAGTGACACAGTTTCAGAAATGGCCATTAGAACTTAAGTGAATGAGCCAGATATGAAAATAAGGCCTGGGGTAATGGGCTTCCAGCTTGCGTGCAGCAGTTTCAGGAGTCACCTTGTGGATGGAAGACTTTAAAAATTCTGTATCGGTAATACGTGGCTTTTCTGTAAAAGTTTCAACATTAACTGTCATCATTTATAAATCAAAATCAGTAATTTCCGAGATGTATGACTTGGCTTCTGCAGAGTCACCATGATATGGGGTCTAAATAACCTACTGCTGTATACAAATAGGATAAATGGAGAGAGCAGTAGTGAATACAAATAGGATAAATGGAGAGAGCAGTAGTGACCTACTATAGAAAAAATGGAGAAGAGCAGTAGTGGCCTACTATAGAAAAAATGGAGAAGAGCAGTAGTGGCCTACTGTAGTATACAGGGGAGGAATGGTAGAGCAATTTTGACCAAGTATTATAGATGAGAAATATAGGAGTTGTAATGTCCTGCCGTAGGGTAGTGGTCTGCTGTGGGATACATGGAACGGAGCAGTCGTGGCCTACTGTATAAATGGAGAGGAGCTAGCAGTTAGGCAGGTTGAAATAGTTGAAAGGTTGAAATTGATGGACGGAGAAGAGCAGTCATGGCCTACTGTAGGCAGGGGCACAACTACAGAGGAAGCAGACCCTGCAGCTGCAGGGGGGGCCAGGATGTATAGGGGCCCCATTAGGGTCAACCTCTAGACATTTTTGGGGTCTAAAAAAATATTTGCTGTTGGGCCCTGTAATCTAGTTACACCACTGACTGTAGGATACGTGGAGAAGACCAGCAGTGGCTTACTGTAGGATTCATGGAGAAGAGCAGACATGGCCTCTTGTAGGATACATGGAGAAGACCAGCAGTCGCTTACTGTAGGATACATGGAGAAGAACAGACATGGCCTCTTGTAGGATACATGGAGAAGAGCAGTTGTGGCCTACTGTAGGATACATGGAGAAGAGCAGACATAGCCTACTGTAGGATACATCCAGAAGACCAGTAGTGGCCTACTGTAGGATACATGGAGAAGAGCAGACATGGCCTACTGTAGGATACATCCAGAAGACCAGTAGTGGCCTACTGTAGGATACATGGAGAAGACCAGCAGTGGCCTTCTGTAGGATACATGGAGAAGACCAGCAGTGGCTTACTGTAGGATTCATGGAGAAGAGCAGACATGGCCTCTTGTAGGATAAATGGAGAAGAGCAGTCTTGGCCTACTGTAGGATACATGGAGAAGCCCAGTGGTGGCCTACTGTAGGATACATGGAGAAGACCAGTAGTGGCTACTGTAGGATACATGGAGAAGCCCAGTGGTGGCCTACTGTAGGATACATGAACAAGCCCAGTAGTGGCCTGCTGTGGGATACATGGAGAAGATCAGTCTTGGCCTACAGTAGTATACATGGAGACGACCAGTGGTGGCTACTGTAGGATACATGGAGAAGAGCAATAGTGGTCTACTGTAGGATACATGGAGAAGAGCAACAGTGGACTACTGTAGCCCATGTGCTGCCCATTGCATAATCCTCACATATAGTTCTAATCTATTTGAGATGTGTTTGATGGACCAGCAATGAACAGTTAATTCCTTATTTAAGTATGTATTGCAACTGCCTATGACTTTTCCCTTTCATCCAGCTTTGGTATTGAGAGAAGATATATCTCATCACATCCCATAGTTTGGGATAAAAATGCTTTAAGAAGACATGTGACAAACCATTTCTAAATGATACTGCCAGGTATCAGCAAGATCTGAGGGAGCCGAACCAATTAGGTGTATTTATTTGCTGCCGTTTCCCAGAGATTTACAGTACATTGGATGGATGGAATGTGATGGAATGTGATGGAATTCCTGCCGCGGCCTGCACAGCGGACTGGCACATAAACCGGTCGCTCTGAGACTTGTCCCACTTTCTACCCCCTCTTCTCTGATCCGCTCGCTCTCAGGGGACAGGGAAAAAAGGACAAATATTGCACCAAACTTTCTTTTAGTTTTTGCTGTTTCTTCAGCTCTTTCTCCACTTCTTCTTCGGTTCCGATCACTCCAGAGTTTTCTACAGACATTTATCTTCATTTAAAGTAGATTTTAGATGCTGTTGAAATGAAGGCAATTTTTCTCCGAGTCCGAGAAATTCCCTTTTGCTCTCGTAGCCTGGTTATTTCCCAGTGGCCGCCCACTTAACGGTTTTCTAGCAAAGCCGCAAATTATCAGCGGACACAAGTGAGAAACATGTTTAGATGCAGGGCTGCAATGATATTTCTCATTCTGTTAACTAGTAATGGAGCGCAATATTGATAATCAGGCCTATTGGCTGCGGGTTAATCGCTCACCGTGGCAGCGGCACCTGAATGTTCTTTAATCCTCAATGACCAAAGGGCTTTCAAATGCTCAGCAGGGCCTCTTACAGCCAACGGCTTGCTCAGTTTAATATGCAGTTATTATTTCCTTATCCTGCTTTTTTCATAGGGATATAATTATAGTTCTGCTTACCTGTGGTGCTTAGGAAAGTACATAGCATATGGGGGGATATGAGGGATTTTTTTAATGGAAATGGTGGAATGTTTTCTGAGCACAAAAATAGCATCAGAGACTTCTTATAAATAGATAAAGCAGGGCTTTCTATCTATGGCCTCAAGCATTAAATTATTCTTTTTTAAATGCACAATAATAGTACTACAAGTGCAGCCAATGGGAAGGGAGTGTGACTGTGGGATAGCAGGTATAGTAGGGAGAGAT
>JAMBMQ010000034.1:176124-188421 GCA_024363595.1 Xenopus borealis | reverse complement strand
ATTCAATCATTCGATCATTCGACCAGCGAAGGATTTTAATTATAAAGTTTATTCGATTACCTACTTCGGCAGATTGGACCTACCGAATTGCAATAGAAGCCTTTGGGAGCCCTCCTGATCGAATAGCATTCGTACGATCGAAGTCTTCGATCGTTCGAATCGTACGAATCATTCAAATGATCGAATGATTTATTCAATTGATCGAATAAATTTGTATTCGATCGTCGAATGATCGAATATCGAATAAAAGGTAGCCTAGAACTATTCGATTAACATTCGAAAATCGAATGCTAATCGAATATCGAATAGAAAATAATTATTTTTGGGGAATAATAGTAAATTTGCCCCTTACAGTATGAAGATCCAAATTTCAGAAAGCTCCTTTATCCGGGAAACACCAGGTCCCAAGCATTCTGGATAACAGATCCCATATCTGTACCTACAAAGTACACTTTACATCTATGCACTGTATCTTTAAAACTCTGTTCTTAATTTCCTCAGTAATTATACCAGGTGTACATATGCACCTCTGTTAAAATAACCAGCACAATCCCATTATTATCCCACCAGCTTCCCCCTTCTCGCAGAACATTCTCTGTGTTTCTCTTTCACCCATTTAGTTTTTTATTATGATTATACCCACATAATTATTGCAAATGAACCTTATAGAATTTCCTTAATGCAGCTCTCTCCTTGATAGAAAGGGAACCGCTAGAGATTCAGAGGAATTATTTATAGGGAAGTAATATTACTTTTTTTGCCTTTCAGTTCCGAGTTTCTTATTTTTATTATAACTTAGTTGTAATTAAGGTTTATTAGACTGTGAGATGAGTAACAATTAAATAATATGCCGTACTTTATGTTCCAGGTGCAAATTGAAGGGAGAGTGGATTTAGAAACACTTAAGAGTTGATTAGAGCAGCTTTATATTATCTTTTTAAAAGTTCATTAAGAGCTTTAATTTTAGGATTTCTGGATATAAAAAAAAAATGCAAATCAGTTGATTGCTATTATACTGTAGACCCTTAGTCTAATTGTGTAGCATCTTATTAGCTCTGGAAAACAAATATCATCCTGATGCCAGCGAGGCAATCACATATTTCTCTAGATGACACATCGCTGGGTTACTCTAATTAATCAGGTATAATCAGGAATATGCATAAAATCATCTTCTTTAGATCGCTCTACCTTGTAATGTAATCAAGCAGGAAGGTGGCACTTTTTGAGACAAAATGAGACATTATGGGGCTGGGCTGGCATAAAACTAAAACCAATGGAAAGCCAGTTCAAGACAAGTAACATGAAGGGTCGGACTGGGCATGCGGGATACTGGGCCAACTGGGCCAACAAAACCTCATGGCTGGAATGAGGGGCACAGGGGTGTGTGAGAATCTAGTGACATGGGACAAACACTGTCCCAATGGCCCCATCAAATGATTGCTCAGTGATTCCACTGTATAAAAGGTTAATGAATATTCCTATCTTCCAGTGAACATTCACAATGATAGTGGTGCGACTCAATGCCATGTTACACCTTGAAACTTTGTCAGGGTTTGCCAGGGGCCCACCAGGAGTGCTGTCTTAGGTCCTCTAAAGCTCGAGCTGCCCCAGTGACTGTATTTTGCTTCTACTAGGCAAAAAATCGAGGTCAGGGGCTAAAACTGACTCAGGCAGGAATCAGGTCTGGGCCGGCCCAGACCCTGAGAAATGTAAACCCCCTGAAAAAGGTGCTATCACAACATCTTTACTTTGGTGTTTGCTGGGCCCCATTTTTTCTACAAATTATTAGTGATTGCACTGGTCATGTGAATTCTGGGCAAAACAAAAGGACAAAGTAACTACAAAAGAATAGGTTCTAAGTTGCATTATTATTATTATTTTTTTTATATCTCTTCTCCTTTCCATGTAGTCTTTCCTCAACTCAACCTTGGCTTTTATATTTTCATACTGCTGCCAGATTTTATAGCTCAGGGCTGTTGTATACCAAGGCTAGTGAATCGTCTTTTCTTTGGGATGGATGGGAACACTGGCATGAAGCTATGACTTTTGAAGTTAGTAGCTAGCTTAGTTATGGGTCAAGTCAACTATGGTTGAGATTTCTGCTATATTTTCTAAATGGAAAACCTTTCCTGCCTTTCCTCCCACCCTCTGATGACATCCATCCATTGAGGAGGAGGTAGAAGGCCTAGCTGTAGGCAAGTTCAACCACTATCCAAGTTTCATTATCCCTATATTTGTGTCTGCCTGTGGTTGCAGAGAAAAAAAACAAAGAACTCTTGGTTAGTGGAGGAGACAGCCCATGACGGTCTACTATAGGCAACAAGGGAATAGCCTTGGAAAATCTAAAGCAGGATCAGAACTGGCAACAATTAGAAGACGCAAAGAGGGATACTGTCAAACTGGATCAACAACAATAAGATGGACCCAAGAACACACAAGAAACCTTGGCTTCATAAGGATGTAGCACCTGCCTCATCAGCACGAATTAGATGACTATATAAGAACCATGTAATGTATCATCTGACCAGCCAAGCTCAGAAATAAAAGTGCAGTAGTTAGTTATTACAAGTTTCTAGTTTCTTGGCAATGGGGTTCCTGACTCCAGTATTTCATAAATCTAATCATTTTAATATTGGAAGAAAATCTTTGCAGGTTGGCCGCATTCATCTATTGCTCTAGGGAGAAGAAGATCATTCACCATTCCCCTCTATCACCCCTCTAACACTATCATTACTATTTGACTATGTCCCCAGACCTCAGCTGACCCATGCTCATGGCCCAAGGCACATGCTTTGGCTGATCACCGGCCATGAAATATGTGACCAGAAATGATGTGTCCAAACATTATTATTTTTATTAACATGTATTTATAGCGCCAACATATTTTGCAGTGCTGTAACATGGACATACTTTGGACATACTTAAGGTTTATTACCCTTGTAGTCAAAAGGTATGTACCACCAATAAACTATAGAAACTTTGGTACTGTAGGGCCTCTAGCAATCTACAATCTCACAAGTCATCAATGCTCTTCTGCCTGATGTATCTCAGAGGAGACCACAGTTGGGATTCAAAAGAGTGTTTTTGTTTGGAAATGTTGCCATTACTACACACTGATATTCCAGATTACTTCAGTATTAAACATCAACTCATATTACCCAATTCCTTGAATGCTAAAATATTAATAGGTGGCCGCAGTCTCTCCCATATTGATTACTACAACATTCTCCTCTGTCCTCCCCCTTTCTGTCTCCTTGACATCTATTCAAAATATTGAAGCTTGTATTGCCTCCTGTCATCCTTGACATCATCTTCTGTCTTGCTAAAATGGCTCTGTTTACATAGAAAAGAGCATAAACTGTAAAGAAAGGTATTGTATTGCCAAACAGCATCATCCATTGGACATGTAGCATAATCACTAGATCACTAGATTGCAAGCTCTTCGTTTCAACTTGTGCTCATATTTCCATTAATTATGTACAGGCATTAAATTCCAAGCTTAATAAAGATTGTCTCACTCTCTCTCTGTGTTTAATTACAAAGGATCTCAGCCTGGCAAGTCTTACATGAGTTCCGTTCCATGGCCCATTGTTCATTTGAAGCAAGATAGGTCCAGAGGAACACAGCACTGAAACATTGTAGTAAAGTGTCTTAAAATAAGGTCCTAGATCCTCAACTACATGAAGTATAACTCAAATGAACTTGATGATATAACTCAAATGATGCAACTCAACTGAACTTGAGGAAGCCTTACGTTAACGGGAACCCAAAAAAATACCTTAAGGGTCAAATCTGCCCAGTGAGGTCAGGTTGAAGACCTTGTCATTTAATATAGGTTTTTGTTGACTAAAATATAAATAAAAAAATTAAATATTCTGTGTTAAGTCTATATTGACCTTTAACATTTGGACATTAATGGATCTGTATTACATCATCCTATGGCAATTCATTGCTATTTGACCCATATGGAAAATCTATCCCTTATGCTCTAAAGATCATCTCTACAATATTTAATTTTCTATATACCAGAATGCCATACACAGGTATAAAAACTGTTGACCAGAATGCTCGATACCTGAGGGATCTTTTGGTAACTTGGATCTCCATACCTTACGTCTACTAAAACATAATTTAAAGTTTAAATAAACCCAAAAGGATGGTTTTTCTCTCCAATAAGGATTAATTATATCTTCATTTGTATCAAGTACTAGGTATTGTTTTATTACAAAGAAATAAATTATTTGATTATAGGAGTATATGGGAGATAGTCTTCCCATTATTTGGAGCTTTCTGGATAACAGGTTTCTGGATACCTGTACCCATAAATGTCCCTAGTGGATTTCAAATAGGTTCGTGCTTGTGGTGAACAGAACTGCCCTGTTTTGGTTTTATGAAAAATTTAAAAAAAACTGCTGAAGAATTTAAGAAATGTTTTGCCAAATGCATTTGAGTCAGTTGGATTTTTTTTTCCCACCAAGTGCACTCACTAGTCAATGGGCATTCTTTAGTGTTTCTTTTGGCATTTTTTTCTCTTGCCAAGTGCATTGACAAAGAGCATTTTTTCTCAAGAATTTTCTCATTTCAAATGCATTGAAATCAACGGCCAGTTTGTCCTCGCAAAGGGCATTTTTTTTTGCACAAAATGCATTGAAAGTCGGGGCAATCACAAATTCTTTCACCAGATGAAACAAAATTTCCGTTGCCTTTGCTGCCAAAAGAAGCTTTTGACATCAATATGGCGCTCATACAAAGGTGTAGTATCCATACAATGACTATTCTCTAACAGAAATGTAATTTTCCTCTTAATTTCAAAAGCTGATCCAGACCAAACACTTTGGGAAAGTGGTTTACCCACTGCAAGGACTTGTATGTACAAATTGCTGTTAATCACCTTCTTCCCAGTAATTGCTAGATATCACCTTACACTTTCCTTGTACCCTTTGTGACTACTACTTTACACTGGCATCTTTAATTTGTGCAGTATTAAACTTCAACCCGTACTAGCTAATTCCTTCAATACTAGAATATTAATGCATTCTTTCACATATTGATTACTACTACTGCATTCTTGTCTGCATTCTCATTTACTTCCTTCTTGATGTCTACACAAAATATTGAAGCTTGAATTGCCACCTGTCATTCCTGACATCTGCTTCTCCATCTCTGTTTACATGGAAGAGATCACAATCTGTAAAGAAAGTTATTGTATTACTAAATATATTTATCCACAAATCCAAAGATGCTTTAATAAGGTCTCAACTCATATTTTACCAGTAATGTGTAAGTTCCACTTTATTAAAGTAGTATTTATACTTCAGGTGAGATATTATCATTTATGGACCTTGTGCCTCTCCACACACTAATGTCCTAAATTAAGGCATGATTTTAATTTTTGAAACTGTCTTTCAGTGAGCTGTCCTTCGGCAGGTTCCGAGTGGCAACTGTATGGCCTTCAGAGATAATAAAGATACAAAGGACAAAATAAGTTGTTAGTGTGGGTATTACAACTAAATTTAGGAGGAAAGGCAAACAAATAAAATAATTTGGTAAAGTAGGGCAGGCAAATTATGGCACACACAGGCAGTATAGGGAAGGCAGATTAGGGTAGGCAGAATACATCACACTCTGCCTGTGCTACTCTTCCTGTGTGCCTACAGGCAGTGTAGGGCAGGTAGAGTATGGCACACACAGGCAGAGTATGGCACACACAGGCAGGTTAGGGTAGGTAGAGTACATCACACACTGGCAGTGTATGGCACACACAGGCAGGTTAGGGTAGGCAGAGTATGGCACACAGGTGGAGTAGGACAGGCAGAGTATGGCACACAAAAGGACCATAGGGCAGATAAAGTAGGGCAGGCAGAGTATGGAACACACAGGCAGTGTAGGGCAGGTAGAATATAGAGCACCCAGGTAGAGTATGGCACACACAGATGAAGTAAGACAGGCAGAGTATGGCACCCACAGGCAGTGTAGGGCAGGTAGAGTATGTCACACACAGGTGGTGTAGGGCAGGTAGAGTATGACACACACAGGTGTCATAGAACAGGCACAGTATAGCATAAAGAAGCAGACTAAGGTACACACAGGCAGTGTAGGGCACATAGAGTATGGCACACACAGGTGGAGTAGGACAGGCAGAGTATGACACACACAGGCAGTGTATGATAGGTAGAGAAGGGCAGGCAGAGTATAGCATGCACAGACTGTGTAGGGCAGGTAGAATAAGGTACACTTGCAGAGTATGGCACACACAGGCAGTGTAGGGCAGGTAGAGCATGTCACACACAGGTGGCATAGGACAGGCAGAGTATGACACACAGGCAGTGTAGGGCAGGTAGAGTATGACACACACAGATGGATTAGGACAGTCTTAGTATAGAATAAACAGGCAGCGTATGGCACACACAGGCACAGTATAGCACACAAGCAGCGTAGGGCAGGTAGAGTACATCAGGCAGAGTATGGCACACAGGCAGTGTAGGGCAGGTAAAGTATGGCACACAGGTGGAGTAGAACAGACATGGCACACACAGGCAGAGTAAGACATGCAGAGTATGACACACACAGGTGCAGTAGGACAGGCATAATATAGCACACATAGGCAGAGTATGACACACACAGGAAGAGTAGGACAAGCAGAGTATGACACACAAAGGAAGAGTAGGACAGGCAGAGTATGACACACACAGGTGGAGTAGGATAGGCAGAGTATAGCACACACAGACAGCTTCAAGAAGGGGTTTGAAGGCTTTTTAGTTAGTAAAACATTGCAGGGTTACTGAACCTAGCACAAAGCTGATCCAGGGACTGGTCCAGGAAGGAATATTCCCCTTATCTGAAGTAAATCAGAGAGGCTTCTGATAGGGTTTTCACTTTCCTCTGGAACGGCTAACATTTAGGCAGGTTTCACTTAGATATAAATATTGAACTTGATGTGTGTCTTTTTTCAACCTAAATTACTATGTTCCTATGTTACACAGCACCTCAATTTACAGTTCAGTATTAACTACTCCAGCAGACACCTCCAGCCAGGACTCAGAGGAGGAATGCTCTACTTTTCAGCAGCTGTGGTAAGGAAGGGAAATCATTCAAACCCCCCCTCTACCCATTACATATATATGAAAACATTATTGTATCAGCAACTTATCCTCAGCTCTTAAAAAGACACAAAAATAATTGCAGCAGATGGTATTTCCTTTTTAACTTTGACTTGAAAATGAGCAAAAAAAAAATTGAACCAGTATTCCGAGCATATGAAAGTCTGGAATGGGTTGCTGAGAAAGACTAATGTAATTGCAGATTTGCTCTCACTGAAATCAAATGTTTATCCTGTTGTGCCTTTTATTCATTTCAGCTTGACCTTTCGGAGTGACGGCTCATCAGCGCAGTGAATTAACATCATCACTGCTTAATAGCCTCGCGCTGTGCCTTTATTGAATAAGAAAGACGGCTGATGATGAGTTTGTCTTGGGTAATATTTTCAAGCAGAGCCGGCATTATTTGGAACCTAAACGAATTTCAATATACAGTAAACATTTTATTGATGATCTTTGTTTCAACAAGACAATTCAGGTGACAAAAAGCCCACTTGCTGAGATTGGAAAGGTGATTTCACTAACATCACAGGGAGGGTTCTGTTCTGTACAGATCATAGAGATCCCTAAGAAGGGAAGGAGATTTTATCAACCACATAAGAAGGGTTTCTTTACTGCGCCAATGTAGGAGCAGTCAGACTACAGCATTTCCTCCCAAGAGAGGTTGTAATGAGGTATTATCATTGCAAGTTGCTACAGGGATGTTTATTGGACAAAGAGAAGGAAGAGGTGCTACAAACAACCAAAGTTGTCACCAAGTGGAATCATTGGTCAAGGTGGGCCAGCCCCGGGGCAACATCTCTGGGAGCTGTAAACCAATATTATTATCCAGATAAACAAAAACGAGCCATATGGAGCTCAAGGGAATTCACAGGGCCAAAAACAGATAATTAAAAACAATATTTGTTAATAAAGTTAAAAAAATACAGCTCTCTATAGGCCCTATCATTTTGTGCCCAATAGGTACGTAGTCATGGACCTAGCCAATGACTAAGTGCAAATTGGGCACAAAAAGCATAGGGCCTTCTGGCAGTGCCCAAGGCTTCTTCCTTGCCTGCCTACACCTAGTTCCAGCCCTGAATAATCCATGCATGGGGCGATATTGTAGCTCATTGCCCTTGCACCTATGACAATGAGCCCACATATGCAGTGTTGAACTGGGATGCTGGGAAAAAAGCTTAGCTACCAGAACAGCTTACATTCCAGACCCTTTTCTTGGCCAGCTTCTTTATTCTCCTTCTTTTGTCTTTTTACATTTTATACTGATTTACATTCACATTTTATACTGATATACTCTGATTGTCCTGGTTAAGATATAGAAATATTAGGCCTAATGGTTGGGCGAGCAGGAGGGCCCACTGACACCTGGCCCCACTGTGAATTTTCTTAGTATCTGGACACATATATTCAGTTCTCTGTTGCACCGAATCTCATTGTTTCTCTTTTTTCGTTTCCCCATAGGCCTTTATGGGACCTGCACTGCCAGTGTTTAACATATTTATGGATGTGATTGGTTTATGGTACCATTACTCCCGGTGTAATATATTAATGTATGAATAGAGATACATCCATATTGCGTTATACCAAGTAAAACAAAACACACTACACCTTGATGCACTTGAGCACACAAATCCCACTGGTGATTCATTTAATAAGAAGTCGGAGAGCGATTGGTGCCATTTTTAGTGTCTCGCCGTTTCCCCTTGAGTCATTATACGGAGGGTGCTTGGATTAAAATATTCAGACCGGACCAGGGAGCATAAAATCATGTTGGCAACCCGCTGACTGTATCTGACACGGTGGAATCAAGAGGCGCAATGTGCTTTGTGTTCTTGCTCGGAGGGAGGATGTAAGTCAAAAACTAATAGCAGAGAAGATCATTTGGACGGATCCCAAGAATGTTAAGTGGGGGAGTCGAGGCACAGAGAATGGTCTATGATGGTGATGACCCTTTACAAGTCAACATGGCACAATTTATACTGTATGTGTATAGGAATTATTCAGAATTTTCCCTGCTTTTGTTGTCTTACAAAAGCCCTGTTTCTCCATGTAACCATTTCCAGCTGTAGATCCAAATCCCCATAGTGGTCACTAAGCCTTCTGTTCAGTCTCGGATTTTACCACTTACAGCATTCGTTTTAGCACCAAGGCTTTTGCTCAGTCCTGGCAGGGCCTGGTGCACTAATGGATTACAGTGCATTATCCCCTTGATTACTGCTTAAATATTTATCAGACTATTATACATTTAGTGGCCGAGGGGAAGAAAGACAATCCAAGGCTGCGGGGAAGGGTTAATTACAGAATGGATAAATCTCTCTCGTTTCGGAGAAACCCATGCTAAAGTGTGGATCTAGAGATTAGATGAGCCCGTTATTTACAGCAAATGTAACCTAATGTCCCGTGATCCCGGCTCTAAAGTCTAAAACATGTTAAATACAAAATAAGAGCCCCATTATTGCTACTGTGTTTAAATGTAGAACATGATTATCAGTCAAATCCTTCTTAACCTGGCTGCTCAGAGAGCATTTTATTTTAGTTTTAAATACTGAGGCCGGATATCTTGTCAAATAAAATAGACTGGGGGTAGGCAGGGGGATTCCATGTATTGGGGCCTTTGGCCATGGCTGAAAAAGTGTTGAGCCGCTTTTATAGTAATAAGCAATGCAAAGTTAAAAATAAATGGTGTAAAGTCAACTAAACTGGCAGACTGGCACAGATAGTACAGGAATGAGACCTGGTACCCAGAATGCTCAGGACATGGTGCTTTCCAGATAAGGGATCTTTCCATAGTGTGGAATGTCTTACCCAAACCCCCATATGTAATAGAAGGAGCGGACATTGCCCAGGGAGCAATAACCCAGAGGAACCAATTAAATGTGACCAGTAAATTCTACCTGCTGATTGGTTGCTATGGGTTGCTGGTCCTGGGCAAAATTAGGGCCTTTTATTGCATAACCCCTTATGTCTGCTAAAAAACATACAAACATTAAATAAACCCTACAGTATTCTTTTCCCACCAATAAGGATTAATTATATCTTGGTTGGGATCAAGTATAAGGTACTGTTTTATTATTACAGAGAAAAAGGAAATATGCTTTCAAACTTTGGAATTATTTCATTAAAATGGAGTGTATGGGAGATTTTCCTCCCATAATTCGAAGCCTTCTGGATAATGTGGTTGCTATAACTGTACACATTTAGTTTAGTATGGCAGTACAGGTCAACCTGGCACAAGGGGTTCCTAATGCTACATATTATTTAGAAGGTGGTAAATACAGGGTTTGATTGCATCCAACTTTACTCCTTCTGTGGGCATCATTAATGACGGGCAAGGTAGAGGGACACCCATGTCCCACCCATGTGCTGTCCCTGCAGTATGAAGTGCCAGTATCTGGCACCCACTATCCCATAGTCACCATAAATTCTTCTTACTGCTACAGTTGCAGTAACTGTCCCACGCTCTTGTTCTACATACAGTATCTTGCCTATGATTAAGGACGGAAGTGCCCGACATGCATCAGTCATCAAATGTGTTGAAGAAGAGAGACTTTTTTTACCCAGGCCAGTGTTGAGGTACACCATTATTATCTTCTCTGTATGAGCTACAGCCTGGGACGCCAAGGGATATCTGCACCCAGTTGGCTTTTCACAAACAGCCAGGTGGAGCATGACAACATGTGAAGGGTCGGAGTGGTGTCTGTTTGTACTACATAAAATATAACCTTACACTTTCCCACTAGAGGAAGCTTAGTGTGCAGTTCCATAATTGCCCTAGAGAGAAGATGACCTACAGATATAAGCAATTCAACCATCAGAAACGGCAAGTAAGAAGCACAATGTGATGTGGTGGTACAGGTATGGGATTTCTTATCCAGTATAGATTATTCATGCTATTGGGTTCTTTGATGTACACTTTCAATGTTCCTATCAAAAACTGAATTCTGAGTGTTCAACATTGTCCCTTGCTCCCATGAATTCCCAGCTGAGCGAAGGTTCCCATGTAGAACAGTTTCAGCAAAGGGTAAATGGGCTTGGTCAATATTTGGCAAAATGTCCTCAATACCTTTCAACCCTCTTATATTGAAGAACTTTTCAGAATTTAGTTCCAAGAATAACATGGAGATCCTTGGAATACGGGAATGTGTATTCGCCCCTGGCGAATAAATTCGCCCATCACTACTTATTTTTTATAAATTATAGCATCTTGGCTTTCCCTGAAAAAATACATTCTACTATGGACTCCTTCACTCAGCCCAGGCCCTTGCTATCTATAGGAGATGGTACTAACCCGCTTCAGGCACAAAATCTTGGTACGAATTTCCTAAGACGAACACTAGCAAAGCTTTCAATGTGGACCTACCAAGGGTTTCTCCTCTACCACAGGCCTATACACTTCAGTATCTACTGTACCATGGTGAAGCACTCCAATGGTACTAACAAACTACATTTCCTTGATGGATCTTCAGACTACATACTATACATCCCCCACTTTCCTACTCCAAGTACAAGTACCATTAGGGTTATCTCTGGGTTCTTTCCCCAACTTCCTCTGAAGTTTCCTCTCACCACAGGGTACTTCTGTGCCACCAGGACTTCCAGTCTACTCCCATTGTATTGCATCACTTGGTAAGACTGTAATTCTACTCCAGCCCACCCACCAGCCTTCTACTCCTAACGGAATGGCACATGTAAAGCAAAGCATGAAATTGTTTTTGTATTTTGTACCCTGTCCCTATGATATTCTCTGCCTGCTCCCAAATGTCCTGCAAACACGTGGCTGGTTTCTGCAAACTGA
The DNA here is from genome assembly GCA_024363595.1 of Xenopus borealis. Lineage (NCBI taxonomy): Eukaryota > Metazoa > Chordata > Amphibia > Anura > Pipidae > Xenopus > Xenopus borealis. Next base: position 176,529 of record JAMBMQ010000034.1, on the reverse strand, counting down.
GTTTTGCTGCACTTGGAATAAAGAATGATTTTGTTTGTTTTACAGTTTTGTTTTACTGCAACAAAACATTTGAATAATTCACCATTTAGCTCCAATAACTTACTAATTCTCTAAAAAGCATGTTTTTCTTTCAGACTCCTGTTGTTTTATTAACAATACATATATTTAAGCCATATTGAAATCATCATAAAGCAGTTGTTAAGCGCAGCTGTGATATCTCCAGGACATTTGATAGAGAGAACTGAGTTTTTCATGATTTCTGCCTTTCAGTCACATGACTGCTCTTAGTCCAACTAATTAGTCCAACTAATTACACTCTGCTCAGTGTTATCGACAAATGGAATAAATGGAAAGCACAGAAAAAGAAAATGTATACAAATATATCTAACCAGTCCTGTCTTACAG
>JAMBMQ010000034.1:152636-169816 GCA_024363595.1 Xenopus borealis | reverse complement strand
TTAAGCTCCCCCTTATCCATGTCTGCTTCCCTTACACACCTACTGTCCAGCCCACATCTAAGCAGTTGTCCATAGTGATGGGTGAATTTATTCGCCAGGGGCGAATTCGCGGCGAATTCCCGCGATTCGCCGCTGGCGAATAAATTTGCGAATCGCCAGCTAAATTTCGCTTTACAAAAATTCGCCATAAAAACGAGTCACGCAAACGATGAGACGCGCGACGAAAACGACGCAACGCGCCACAGTTGACGCGACACGCTTCAAAAGCGTCCCGCGACTCGTTTCGCGAATTTTTCGCCAATTCGCGAATTTCTCACTAGTTGTCCATTCCTCAACATGACCTGCTGTATGGAGAGAAGCCATTCTTCCTCAGTTAGGGCATCGAGTCACAATTCACAATTACAATAAAGCAAGACTGTAAAGTTCACAATGACTTTTCTCTTTCTTGTGTATGTCCAACATTGCATTCTACTATTGGCAAGTGTCTCACTGTATAAAAACAGTGATATTCAAAGCTTTTTGTATAGCCGTCTGGCGTCTGCACTGGTTCATTTATCTTCGGACATTGAGTTAGCTTCACCTCACAGTCCTTGCAAATTACAACTCCCTGTACCTCCCAGGAGAGCATGTGTTACACTAGGCTCTCTGTAAGGTAGGACATCAGTAGGGGTTTTCCACACTGACTCTCCTCATACTTCATATTTTTCAATAGCCTGGGCATCAGTGGTTCCTTATCCTGCAACACAGAAAACTGTATATTTGCTGCAATGTCACAAACATTTCCAAGGTGTTACTTTAAGATGATACAAACCATTCCCTTCTCACTATAAATATATAGTTAGTTCCTTTCATATTAGGCACAGGAATTAATAACAGCCAGCAGTAGTGCTCACTAACAGTTGCCCACAACCCAGAATTAAAGGTTGTCTTCTTGGGATCTCTCTATGCCTGAGCCTATGCTATTGGGTTTCTTCTAGGGGGAGACACCCATTGTACTGACCATTCTGTTTCCCTGTTAGCTACAGGCTGACTACTCCTAAAATGAGATTTAATAGAATCTAACAAAACTTAAGCCAGTTCTACCTTCTCCTACTGCGGCCTCCTACCTCTCTGGTGCTCTCCAGCACCATCCACCCAATCCAGGTGACCAAGACCAAGTCGGGTCCAAAGAGAAATAACCTTGTTCCCCCTACCTTTTTAAAAACTAAGGGGTATATCTATCAAAAAGTTAGAGATCGCCACAGTGAAATTCTTCCACTCTCCATTAATTTCTATGGGGTTTTTGAATGAGTATTTATCAATGGGTGAATGTGAAAGTTCATCCTTTCGTTAAACATGCCTTTCAATATCCCATATGAATGGAGAGTGGCAGAATTTCACTCTACAGGACTGAGTCAATCTCTACCTTCACTTTTTGATAAATATACCCCTTTGGGTGACCTGATATCCCTGGCCAATAAAAAAACTCCCAGGACATGTCTTAGGGGCAAATTTACTAAAATGAACCCAAAATCCTACGAATTTATTCAAATTCAATAAGCATTCGACTATTGAATGTTTATGGAATAGTTTTAGGCTATCGTTTTGCTCGGTATTCGATTTCTCGATGAATTTGTACGACCGGATACCGTTCGTTCGATTTCACAAAAAAATCGTACTTTTTCCTTTGAGCCTCCGATTCATACGATTCAAACGATGAAGGCATTCGATCGACGAATGGTATTCGAGCAGGACTTAGCAAAGAAGCCTATGGGGTGTTCCCATAGGCTTCTATTTGTATTTGGTAGGTTCAATCTGGCGAAGTAGGCATTCGAAGGATTTTAACATTTTAATTCCTTCGATCATCCAATGATCGAATTATCGAATATCTGATCATTCGATCTATTCGATAATTCAGTATTCGATGATCGAAGAGGCCAGATTTGTATATTAGAATATCCAAATATCGATCTATTTTATAATTCGATAATTCAGTATTCGATGATCGAAGAGGCCAAATTTGTATATTCGAATATCCAAAAAAATCGTACGATCGTAATTTGATCATATTCGCTCGAACTTTGATCCATTCACATGAATTTTGTAAATTTGCTGCTTAATGTGGAAATGTGAAAGCCTCCCCCTCCCAACTGTGAACAAAGCTAACCCTACAGCTGGACACTTTAGAATTTCTTATCCATCATTTCCACATTAAGCATCACTCTTCATATTTGCGTCAGAGAAATGATGAAGGAAATCCTTGTTGTTTGACTCCAGTCTCTGAATTAACAACTAAAACCGCAATTAATCCCCTTACAATAACACTTTTCTTTTCTTTGGTAGTAGAGGCTCAAACACCAGCCATCTGCTCAAGTTATGTACAGAAACATGGTCCATAGAAGCTCCACAAGATGTTAAGATGACCCTTTGTGTAGAGCATGGAAATAGCATTAGCCAGGGCAGGGGAAAGAAGGCTGGATACACATCAGAGACCCTAGGGGTCATTTGCTTGTGCAAAAACTACTACTGCCTTCTCCTGTCCCAGAATTGCCACCAGTAGAACCTGCAGCAGCCCTGATGCATAATGTACTGCCTACATTCAGAAGTGCTGCATTCATGGTAGAAGGCCTATTGGTGCCCCCTAACTTGCCCATCATTCAGACACCAAATCAGCGAGTCCTTCACACTTGCCTTTCAGCAACTCTATGAGCACTAAAGGTGATGTTCTTTTGCCCCCACGTCTCTAAATCAGGGGTGGTGAGGGGGCCTCTGAGGTGGCAGTCCCTCCCCAGTCCGACAATGAATAGAGGTATAAATTCTCACAATTCTTATAAACTAAATCAATTAAGGGCATATTAAATAATGTCTAAAAACATGTGCACAATTTCATATAACATTTTGAACATTTCCCCTATTCTAGGGCATTTTCTCCCCATTTTTTTCAGTATCTAAAACTACATCTTTGGGTTTTTTTTTAGTAGGTAAATTCTTGTCATTCCTATTGCATTATTTTGAAGAATCAATTTGGAAAAAAATTCATTTGGGCCTGACAAAATATCGCAATTCACAGGCACTTCATAATGTTCGCCATAGTCAAAAAAAAGTGTCAAGCCGGGGGAAAATCACATACAGTATATGAATATTTGCTTTTCTCTTTAATTGAATTCCTTCCCACAAACAAATAACTCAATCCAACATCCCAGAGCACTGCCAAATGGGAACCTTCCTAGCTGCTTTATGGTGTTTAAATCTGTCATAGATGGTGGATATTGCTTTCTTAAGTGGGCTCCACCGTATTACAAGCTTCTTTGTTAATACTGACCTGAAGTGGATCTCCATTTTATGTACTTAAAAATTCATAAGGAGCTTTGCAACATTAATATCTTAGATGGCTTACAAGAACACTTAAATAATGTGTCCTCCTTCCCTTCAAAAAAAAGAGTCCAAGCCATTTCTAATTTGTCTAATGCATTGAGCCATTTTAATAATTGTTCAGGGATTTGTTGAGCAGTTGAACAGCGCGGAGTGTAATTATTATCTCGGCTTCCCTTATCGTGTGTTAATCCCGGGCTCTTTTAAACTCAGAAAGTGGAAGATTAGTTAAGGAAAGAGCTGGGGAAAGGGTAAATGCAGAGTCAGGAAGAAAAGTCCCTTCGTTGGGATATTTGGGGACATGAACAGTTAAAAGAGTAAAGATGGTATGGGGAAAATACTGTGTTAGCCTAAATAAAGACATTATTTATACATAACATGATTTTTTGGTATCAGTTTAACAAAATCTGTGTCATGGCTATATTCTTTTAAATGAGTCATAATCGGAGGGACTGAAAGGAATTTGGCAGCACAGATGGACTGCTGCGGTGGTGATGGTAAACAAGGAAGAAATTGGGAGATTATCCTACTCAATACCATTACAACACAAGTTGAGAGTCTCAAACCAGGTTAGTTTAACTGTAGAGGCCCCCTTGGCTCATAGCAAGGTTACAGATATATAGAAACATTGGGGTGTCACTATAGTTCCAGGGGTACCCAGGGTACAAATAAGCACTCACCCCAAATCTCCCCCTAACTGACCTTCAGACTGGGCCCCCTTAGCTCATAACAAGGTTACAGATATATAGAAACATTGGGGTGTCACTATAGTTCCAGGGGTACCCAGGGTACAAATAAGCACTCACCCCAAATCTCCCCCTAACTGACCTTCAGACTGGGCCCCCTTAGCTCATAACAAGGTTACAGATATATAGAAACATTGGGGTGTCACTATAGTTCTAGGGGTACCCAGGGCACAAATAAACACTCACCCAAAATCTCCCCCTAACTGGCCTTCAGACTGGGCACCTTAGCTCATAACAAGGTTACATATATATTGAAACATTGGGGTAACAGTCACCCTGATATAGTTCCAGGGGTACCCAGGGCACATATAAATGCTCAGCCCAAAATCTCCCCCAAACTGGCCTTCAGGATGAGCCCCCTTAGCTCATAACAAGGTTACAGATATATAGAAACATTGCAGTGGTCATTCACCATGTTGTAGTTCCAAGAATATCTAGGACAGTGTTCATCATTGTACTTCAGGCAGGGCTTCTGAGAATATCTTTTGTGAATGGGTGTTTGTAGGACAACCAAAGATTACACTGAGAGGATTGTCATGTCCCATGCTTTCACTTCACTAATTAGATATCCATGGAGTTGCCAGCGTATCATCAAAAATCCCAGAGACATATTGAAACAGGGTGGGAATCAAGTGCAACATATGTAGCTCCATCTGAGACGGCATCAGGAATCTGGTGAAAGTAGATTTCATCTTCTTCCGGCAGATAAGTGGGAAGGGAACATGTAGAACTATAATACATTTTCTATAAGTAGGTTTAAGCACTTGGTAGCGAAACAATAATCTCTATTAAGTTCCTGCTTTAATTTTGAAGGTTTAAAACATCTCATTGCATGAGTACTTAAAGCACTGGTGTCCACCTCTCCGGACAGGCACGCACCCACTGGAAGGACAAAGATCAATTAAGCAAAAAAAAGAATTGCCTTTCGGTGGAACACACACATGACTGTGCCAAATGTTCATGAGTAAAAACACAGAGAAGACTATTCTTTGCTGTACTGGATGGTGGATGGCATTGGCTTTAGGAAGAGCAGTTTGAACAATTCTAGGTCAAGACTTTAGTTACCCTACATGGAACTGGCTACACATGAGAACTGAACAAAGCCATTCAAATGTTTTAGGTTTTTGCCTAATAAATCCTTCTTCCAAGACCTTTACTTTGGATATTAAGGCCTCCTAGATCTCATCATGTATTAGGGATCAGACATGTTCATGTGCCATCTGCCATGTAGGACAATAGGAGTTCTACATGATGACCACTTTGACCTTTGACATTTTCTAGTCCACAACCTCCATGTTTTAGCAGTTACAATCATTCCTAGCAATGTAAATGGCAAAGAATAAAGTCAGGATCAAAGAATAATTTGATTACAATTACACAAATGCTCACATATTTTGCAACCCTTTAACATACATTTTTACCTCAGTTCCCACCCACGAGTAGCTTCCAATTTACTTTCTCTACTCCAGATGCAAAAAGACATTTCCCTAGAAGCCAATTATCATTTTAAAACATTTTGTAGGTCTGTGGGAGAAAACTGAGGACTAGAAGGAACCTACATAAACATGGTGAGTCCGTATAAACTCAATGTAGATAATGTGCTTAAAAATTAAACCCAACCTTAAAGATTTTCCACTATCCCAACCAGAGGAGGTCAGATGCTTGAGAGAAGGAAAAACACCAACAGATCTAACATTTTCCTTTCCCTCCAATACAAAATAACAAATGGCGTTGCTGATTTATAACTTGCGCTCCATTGCTCTCTTCTCTGGAGACGAAAGCTCCCTAGTGCTCACAGACACACTCATTAACACACATTGTGAGGCAATGGTTGGTGGTACCTATCATGCTTAAAGGAGCTTGTCATAACTCACACTTCATTAATATATTGTCTGGATACATTGGATGCTGAAATGGGGGGGGGGTGGAAATCACACAAATGTAAGTTTAATTTTATGTTGTCTCTTATTTTGCTCTAAAAGACTGAATTTTAAAATGTGTTTGTATTTATTTAATATAAATCTAAGTAGTTGATTCTTCTACTCTCCATATTCTCCCATGTATAGGGTAGATAGGTAACCTAAGAAGAAATGTTAAGAAGATAAAGTAAACCACAAAAGGTCTCTACAGCGAGGGCTAGTTAGTGCATAAGGATTAAGGATCCATTAATATGAATCCTCAGAGCCTTGTACCTTCCTCTTGACATGGAATAAATACATTTTAAGGCATAATTAGGATTAGCATACCAACATAGATGCCATGTAGTGTTTTTTTAGATCAATTCACTGGGGAGTAGCCAATGTTCCAGTGAGTAAGCTCATTATTTTGCAAGTTATGGTCTTATCTGAAAACCTTCTGCTCTCTCCAGTAATATATTGGTTGCATATTTTGCATTTCTTGACCAAACTGTCAGTCTATCAGCTTCTAGATATGATGAAAACATGTGTTTTTTCCTGATCAATATCTGGTTGGGCAGATATAAGGAATAGGCAGATTTGGTCATCAGCAAAGGGCAAAGAATTCAAATCACCAGATTTGCACCTCTGTGTGGATGGCCAGACCATTCCATTTGGTTATCTTATCAAAGGAGATCTTCAAATAAATGGTCAGCTATAGGTAACATCTTCCCTTCCATACAGAATGTAGCCCCATATAGAGGCATCCTGCGTAACAAACAAGAAACTAGGGGGGCTACTGATTCATTCTTCTCTGTCCATTGGATCACGCACCAGCATAAGGTTTAGGATTATAGCCAGGACATTGGAATATAATGAAGACTTTTCAAGTGCGGAAAAGGAAACCTGAGCCAGTAATATTTCCAGCAGTTCTAGTGTCCTTACCATTACCAATTAGGCAACACCTCTTCAGCATGTAGCTCAGGGAATGTCTAAACATCAGTGAACCTGGGACTGAATGAGTTACAATAAAAAAGAAAAGCAATATTTATAGGAAAAGCCAAACTTTTGGTTTCTGGCTCATAGAACCTTCCTGTCATTATGTCGCCTCCGTTGCTTTCATGTTGCCGGAGGCTTGAGATCCTATGGCCCATTTAGCATGCTAAGTAGACTTGTACCTTATCATTCGCTGTTCTAAAGGAACGTAGAAACATGCTCAGAAAGGCTGCTAAGTAATTGGATGCCCAGAGCCTCACATATTCCATGGGATTTATATATCCAGTGGGAAGCATACAGCTGTTTGTCTCTACTATTCTTGTAAAGTTAAGTGTCTCAGATCAGCGTGCAGAGCATCGTAAACCCAACACATTTCTCTAGTTAAAGGGTCACTCATTGCAAAAGACAAATTGTAGGTACATGTTATAGCAAATCATTTAGATTATAAATACAAACATATCTTCACGCATGGCATGATACGGTATAGAACAGGGCACTTGGTCTTCTTTTAGACTGTAAACACTTTTGGAAAGGGTTACCCTTTATCGCTTCCAGGGACTAGTCATCTTGCCATCTTGGAGACTGGATGGATTTTTTTCACTCTCTGAGGCAAATTGGAGAGACTGCAGATGGTTTTTTTGTCTTCCTCAGGATCAACTAGCAGTTACACAGGTTATACTGTATATAGACTTAAAGGGTTGAACTTGATGGATGCGTTTCTCTTTTTAACCTAACACTACTACTATTACTACTTATGGAGCCTCAAATTGAAACCAAGGCTCAACACACTGATCACAGGTAATGCTACTATGCAAAAGAAATAAAAGACTTTATATACTATGTAAACAAGTTAGGGACTGCCATATGGGGTTTACCTTGACGTGGTATGGTGGCTTATCAACTTTATGATCATAACTTTGTACAAAATAACCCCTGTTTTTAAACAATATGCACTGGCATTTATACTGATTTACTTATGAGACAGGGGCCCAGGGAATGTGCTTTGCAAGTAGCACTCCCATTATACTTAAATATACTTTCACTTAGCCTTTAGAGTGCTCCCACAATCCCCCTTTTTGATTATGGAGCCAGAGAAATGGATGGGGGGGGCAAACATAAACATCAGTTTTAGTAAGAGCTGGGTTTGTTGATATGCCTATTTTGTCTCTTAGAAGCTAAGACTGAACGTCATTTAGGGTGATGTTTTGGGTGAGATTTGGGCTGAGCACTTATTTGCTTTATACTATATTTAACATTGTTATGTGTGGGTGGTGGGAAGGAGGGGGCTTGAAAAAGTCTGGGAACAACAGCAAAAAGACCCCTTCGGTTTAAAATGGGGGCTTTATCTACTATTGCCCGGGGTGCAAATTCTAGAGTACTATAGAATAAACAGTACAGAAAACCCAAAATAGAAAATAAGTTAAATAAGGTAATGGCACCACCTGGAATGTATTTGAAAATTCACATGTGGAATAAAGTCAAGAGGGATCTCCCTGTCTGCCCCAGTCTGAGGATACATGTCAGTAACTTAAAAGAAGAATTTTAGTGAACAAAACAAATATTAATTGAATTCCAAAATCATTTATTGGGAAAACAAAGGGAGGTCTAAGCTACTCACAAGCTGCAAAGTCTTGAGTACTAAATGGTTCAAAATATAGCACGTGAGGACTTTCCCCCAGGTGTTTTCACCGGTGCAAACTGCGTTGTGCACCTTAGAAGGAGCTTGGTACTTTGTACCAGATTTTCTATTTCTGAATGAGGGTAAAAAAAGGAGAAATGAAGGTCCCACCCACCGAGATATAGATACAGATACTGGTACAGGTATTGGACCTGTTATCCAGAATGCCCAGGACCTAGGGTTTTCTAGATAAGGGGGCCTTAACATTATTTCCATCTATATAACTTAGGTCTACTAAATTATTACATAAACATTAATTAAACCCAAGAGTTTTCTGCTTCCGGTAAGGATTAACTATATCTCCGTCGGGATCAAGTACAAGCTACTGTTTTATTATTGCAGAGAAAAAGGAAATCACTTTTAAAATGTTTCATCATTTCATTACAATGGAGTCTAGGGGAGGGTGCCTTCCTGTAATAAGGAGTTTTTCGGATAACTTGTCCCAAAACTGTACAGAAAACTGCCACCACAATAAATTAGCTTTAAGATCACAATTTAAATGCTCCGTTATAAATCTATCTAGACCCTCCACCATGAAAAAAAAACACCGAACTGTTGTTTTTATATTATAAAATCCCTTTCTTGTTCTCCTTAAAGAGTAATTAAGGGAACACCCTGTGATTGTATCACTGTACAAAGTGGTTTCTTCTCCCTCCGAACTTCATGTACCTTCATTATCTTCCCAGGCCAGTGCCACCAAAGAGCCGTAGATCATCACTGTAATCTTGTGGCGTTCATTACCTCCTAATGCTGCTCTGCTTTTTTACATCATTAGATCAAATTGTGACCTGACCTGTGAACTGTGAAATTGATTGTTGCCTTTAATGGTCAACAGCCCATTTTCTAATCGATAACAGGAATATCTTTGTTTTTTTTTTTTAAGTTATATATTTAAATTATACATAGGTATAATGTGTGTTAAATGTAGCTACTACTTTCTTTCTGTAGTTATTTTACATCCATCTAAAATATGGATGTGGCTTCCTTGTTTCTCAGAGAGGGTATTTGGCTTGAACAAACATGCACGGACATAAATTTCAAGACTTTAGGAAACACTTTGCAATACATTAGTGGTTAATGCTAAAGTTAGATAAGGCAGCTGCCCGTGAGTGCCCCGGCTCCCCGGCCAAAGGCTTCATATTTCCCTTCCTCTATCCATTAGTCAACAGTGAATAAATAGTCATACCATAAATAAATTCTGAAAATGTTATTCATGTACAAAGCTTGGGACGCCACAGCTATACATAATAGTGTATGTCAAGGTTCATTGGAAGTAGACAAGTGTGGATTCTCTTGTGCCCATTAAAGGGGCATTAAGCTGGCAAGGTGCCTTGTTCAAATGTTATTGCTTGATATATATATATATATTAGACATTATTCTACAGATTTTTCATTATAATTTGGATCCTTATTAGCATCATTTTATGGCTAATACCTTGGAGATATTTTTCTTAAATCACTAGAACTTCATGGGCCCTTGTCTCGCTCGCTCTGGGTATTTATCCAACAAAAAACAGTGCAAGGAACTATTACTTCTTTTGGACCTCCCCAAAAGGGTGACAGTTTAGACCTTTTTAAGACAGATGAGTTTTAGATTTGCACATTGTAAGAGATTATTAAAGATGTAGAAGTTTACAGCTCTACTTTTGATTTTAGGGGCTAGCATAGATAAATGGGTTGTAGATGGAGCAAAGCTGGCAGCCAACATTTTAATGGACCCCTTTATCGACCACACTTATATGAAATTTCTTGTTTAATATAACAACCCTCATATCAGGGGAGGACTTGCTCACAATAACAATAGTAATCTCCTGACTGGGCTTCTTGTTAAGCAGCTATTTCTCTACCATCACCATGGCTTATGTCCTAAACCCACAAGAGACGTTTCAAAGCTAAGCCTCCCATCCAATTCCCAATTTGGTTTGCTCTTGGGCAGAACCCCCTTCAAAACCCCAAATATAAAGATGTCTTGTACAAGTAGGGAACCATCCCCATGACTTACTGGATAATTGAAAACATAGGACCTGGCAATAATAATAGTTTTCTGTGTTTAATGTAAGGGGAAACTCAGGATAAGGGGGGGGGGTGAGAACATTGGATGGAAAAGAGCAACACATTCAAAGGAAAACAATAAGAGATTCAAGACTAAATAGAGACAAGAGGGTTGAAAATTAAAAGGATCAATGATGAGAAGAGCAAAATATTGGAGGAGAAAGAAGAGGTACAACAGGTTGAAGGAATGTAAGATCAAAAATGATTGGGGACATTAGAACATGCAAGGCAAGGAGAGAGATACATAAAGGCGGTGGAGAAACAAAATTAGCAAGTATGAGAAGATAAAATTATAACTGAAGGGGAGGAAAATGGGGAAACAAAGTAATGGGGTGATTCTTGGGTCTAAATGACTACAGTAATGAATATTACAACCTTGCAAAGACAAAGTAATTGAGAGGAAATAATACCCAGTTACAAGAAGAACAATTAATTTGTAAGTAACAATATGGGGTTATTTATCATGGGTTTGTGAGGTATGTGAGGTTTTTTCTACCTCGAATTAACTCACAACTCAAAAGTTTGCTTATTTAACAAAAAACCTGAATGTAAAAAAACTTGAATCAATGCAACTGGTGGGAAAAACTCGAATTGATTGAGTTATCAATGAAAAAAAGCTTGAATAGCTTGAATTGAGTTTCCAAGTGCAAACCACCAAAAGAAAAAACAGAAAATCAACTTCAAGTGGTTCACGAGACCTCTGCCATTGACTTCTGCATGACCTCGACAGGTTTTAGCTGTAGTATTTTTGGATTTGAGTTTTTTGCGGCTTCGGGACATAGTTAATATCACAAAATTGTTGTGTTTTTGTTTTATCCCAAAAAAAATTAGTTGTTACGAAACTACCCTCAAAAAACTCGAATTCAACCTTTGATAAATAACCCCCTAAAAGTTCACGAGAACGGCGTGTTTTTTACCAGTATATCATTGGCTATGCGTTACTGCAGCCCAATAACAATGGTATTCTTCCAATTATGTTATTCTTAAAATGATGTTATTCTTGCAACCTGTGATGTTGTAACGATGGGAAGGCAATAGAGTATTACCCCCCCCCCTTTGGGTTTTAACCTTATACTAAAAAAAAAATCCAAAATATACTAATAGTGATGGGCGAATTTATTCGCCAGGGGCGAATTCGCGGCGAATTCCCGCGATTCGCCGCTGGCGAATAAATTCGCGAAACTGGCAAAAAAATTCGGCAAAAAAAATTCGCCGCGCAAAAACGAGTCGCGCGTCGTTTTTGACGCGACGCGCCGAAAATGATGTGACGCGTCGGAAACGACGCGACGTGCGTCAAAAAACGACACGCGACTCGTTTCGCGAATCGGCGAAAAATTTGCGAATTTCTCTGGAAATTCGAGAATTTTTCGGCGAAGCGAAACGCGGCCGTTTCGCCCATCACTAATACTAATATCTAAACACATCTTTCCCTACACAACATGAGCATTGCTAAAATGTATGGTCTTTGTATAGAATTTTTTAACTTACCTCCATTACTTTTGCTTATTGATGTCTTAAAACCTGAAGAAGGAGGTTTACCCTTAGATGAAGCCCATCAGCTTCAATGCAGAGTGAACAGATACATATGGTATAAATGCTATAAGAGCATCACTCAAGAAGGCATTAATAGAAGATACTGTAAGGAACCGATCGCTCCAGCCAGACTCCAGACTAATACCTTTTTTTGTTTTTCAAAAAACTATATCTACACAAAAAGATCTGGGTGTGGTTTTAGAATGTAAAGATAATTGTGATTATGATGGCGTTTAATAGAAAATAATGTGCTTGATAATTAATATCTTTTCTTCAGCATAAACAATAGAGGATCCAATGGTCTATAACCTACTCTGTAGTAGTACAAAAAAGTATCTTCTATAAGCAAATGTAACTTGAAAATCTGCCTGGGCTTGGTTTTTACTTATCATTCCTTTGCAGTTTGTTATTCCGTCCTTATTTGATTGCGTACTGGTAACAACTCTTCTATCTATGTTGCCTCAGTAATTGAGCCTGTCGCATGATATGCAATTATTAAATGTGACATGTTGCTCTCCTTAGTAAACTTAAAGGAGAATTCAACCCATACCATAAAAAACCACTACCCCATACCCTATGTAGACCCCCAACCTCCCCCCCCAGCATACCTGTTACCCCGGGCAAATTCACCTAATTTTTTACTTAGCCCTTCGTGCAGATTCTGTCCTCGGGAGTTCACGGGTGCCATCTTCTTTTGTTTGGTCTTCGGAATCTGAGTTGAGTTTCATGACTTTCGGTGCATGCGCAGTTGTTCGGGACAGGAAATTTACTCCAACACTGAATGTGCCAAAAACACTGGTCTGTTTCTGAAGTTTCCAAAGAAAATAATATGGCGCCTGTGAACTCCCGAGGACAGAATCTGAACAGAGGGGTAAGTAAAAAAGTAGGGGCATTTGCCTGGGGGCAGCTAGGCTGGGAGGTAGGGTTTTTTCATGGTACGGGTTGATTTCTCCTTTAAGAAGCTTTTATTATGGGTATGAAGTTCTCCTAAATAATTTAGCATACCCTTCAAGCTATAATGATTGTCCTCCCTTAGCTGGTTCTATACAGAATGACCTGGTTTTCTGTGTGTGATTCCTCTGAATGAATGCCTAGCTAGCTTTCCAGGTGGATTCTTTTACAAAATAAATGGACCAATACTAATCATCAACACTAGTCCTTCCTAATGTTCTTCAGTCTTTTTTTTTTCTAAAAGTCCAGGGTAAAATAATGATATTAAAATAGAAGTATAGGAGGGGACAGGTTATGTAAGGAGCCGTCATCAATAGAAACATTAGCTCTTTGTCTTTTTTGTCTTTTTTCTTTTGCTTTTTGCTTTTCCATGTCATAATCCGTGGAAAGAAATATTTTAATCGAATTGTAAAAAATTGAAATGCAAAAATGATATACAGTATATCCATATAAAGGAGGCTAAGTATCATTTGAAAAATTCTGTTGTAGTGGCCAATACACACTGTAAAATAGGTCACTGGATGGAAAAACAATCACATCGCTCATGCTCCTCACATTTAGCCAAAACAAGGCTTGACCAGAATACTTTGAAGAGACAGGAGATTATTCTCTCTGATTTCTTTTTACCTCTGGAGGCAGCAGCGTGTGAAATACAATAAAGCAGTGTAGCGTTCAGTCCCCATGCTTGTACCTCACAGGTGTACTCCAGGTAAACATCCTCTTGTAAGGTGAAAAATGAGTCTCTTGGAGAGAAATGACTTTGATGAACCTCACTAGCTGGGCTCCTATCATTCTTTTCCATCTGACTTCCCCGGTGAAACATGGTCACCCAACTGAAATTTGTCTTACACGAGGGAAGGTAATATGTAATGCACTGCCAGAAACAGCATCAAGCTGCTACTTTCGCTGTGTTCTCTGTTCCGTAAATAGAATTGTTTGTGTGTGTGCGAAATGCTGGATCTGAGTAGAATACAATATTTTTCTAAGAGAAAATTTCCCTTTTTCTGCTAAATTAATTGATATATTGATATAATCCTATTTGGATTCTAATATTGTTTTTTCTTTTCTGTTGGGGGGCGCAAAGTGGTGTCCTCTTAGACAAGTTTGCCCAATTGGGGAATACATAGTCAGGGGCAGACTGGGTCATCCACTGCAACTGAAGGGCCCTCTTCCCAGTACATAGCATTAAACCAAGCCCCCTAACCCACACACATGCTGCTTCCCTCCTCTGAAATTTGCCGCTACTGATTCCGGGTGCAGGAAAGGCAACGTACCAGGTGGGGGAATGGCCTGGCATCCATGAAGTTCAACCAGGACTCTTCCAGGGGTCCCAGCCGCCCAGTCTAACACTGTACATATTCTGTGTAGTTTTATGGTATCCCTCTGTACTACAGTGTTGGACTGGCCCACAGGGATACCAGGAAAACCCAGTGGGCTCGGGTTTCAGTGGGCCCTCTTGCTTCTAACAATTTGGCCAAAATTTCAAATGTACAAATTTCATGTTCATTCCCTATTTCTTTTTGTGGAAAAAGAGGCTTAATAATGAAAGAATAGAGTATAGTAAGTAGATCAAAACGAATAATAGAATTAAGAGGTTTAGTGAGGAGAGAAGGAATAATAGTTTGGAAAGTTGGGCCCTTGTTCTAAGGTTTTCTGGTGGGCCCCTGGTCTAAGGTTTTCTGGTGTACTGTACTATGAGCAAACCTAGGGACCTTCTTGAGAGATTATAACACAATAGGAAAGCAATGGGAGTTGATAAGGTATTGCCAAACATTCCTACAGCCAATGTCAGCTCAGAGAAGGCTAAAACATCAACATCCAATGTCCACATAGCACCACAGGGAGCACTAAGTGAATATAGGTTCCCCTTTCTACCTACAGATGGCAGAGTCAGTTCTTGTACCTTGTACGATTATAGAATAACATCCCAACCAAGGACATTATATATGTTCAAGTGTAGAGTTCTTGCCATGTTCTCTGTGGCACTACAGCAGTCGTCCTGGCTTACTCATTCAATTTAACTATTTTAATATGTAACTAATGGTATCATAAAGACATAACTGGGATCTTATTGACAATCATAGCTGATGTTGGAAGCCTTAGAGAGCAAATGAGATAGAGGGAGTGAGATTTGGCACATATACAAACCAAGCATGGTGCTACCAGAAGCTTTGATGTATTATTTACAACCACTGCCAATGGACAATGTTTAAGAGAAGGGATGAAGCTGCCAGTGCTGAATTCAGCCATGTGTTGTGGCTTGTAGACCTGTCCCCACCACCGAGAAGGTAAACAACGTTGATGTTGACAGTTTCAACATTGCAGATAATGCCCTAGTGAGTAGACCTCAATTAGGTGGATTGGTGGCATTTATCTCTGTTCCATGGGATCAATTAGCTTTTACTCTTAGAGAATTACTTTGTGTAATGTATCCATACCTGGGGCTGTAGCACCCCTTAAAAGAAGACTCTGAGCTAGACACCATGGCTTTAAATATCCCATCCAGAGTCAATAGCGTAGCCCCAGAGATTGTTCTGAATTGTAGTAGATGCCCATTTAATTTACCTCTTTGTATTAGTACTTATTTTGAAGTGGGAGCAGTAACCAGTTATCAGGTTTTCCATTTTGTTTTCTGCCATCAACGACACAAAAGGTCCCCTTTTATGTTGGGCACCCGTTAGGTAGGCACCAAGTGATGGAATTCCCACAAAAGGTCCCCATGTTATGCTTGCCACCAATTACTGTAGGTAGGCACCATTGTTCTCACACTTTGCATAAGTGATGGAATTCCTTCAGATCATCCATTGAATTCCAATAAGGCCTATAACGTTTGTTTGCATACGTATAGACACATGAGTTGCAATATGCTCAGCAAAGACTCACCCCCCTCTACTACTCTGTTAACTTCTAACACTGCTCTTACACTGCCCAGGGAGGAACCTTTCTTACAGTCAGTAGCTTGATGTCCGCGTGTTTAATTGACATAAAGTAAGTGGTTTACAAACCTTCATTAAAACCAGGGAAACGATTTACAAAGTTAAAAAAAAAAAAAAAAGCCCTGGCTTTCTTTAACCGTTGCATAAGTAAATGTAATGCGTAAGTGCCCTGCATTAAGATACATATACATACATACAGTTTTAATACTTGCAGCAGAAATCAATGCACGTTCAATTATTAATCCAAGCGGTAATGAGGCCAATAGTCTAACTCAGAGCAGCATATGGATAAATGAGATCTCTCTACAGCACTCACCCAGCTGACAGATTCCAGAGATACATTTAATGAGCTGGGGAAGTTAATGTTACATTCAGGGTTCCACTGAAAGAAGGCAAAGGGGGATATTAATGTATATCAATGGTTTGGGGATATTTTTACATGGGGTTTTGTACAGAAAAAAAAAGTAATGGAATGGAAAAGCCTTGAACAACGCAGAAGCCCAGATTTATATTAACCCTAGTTGTAGGCCTGGGGTGAAGCACCTCAACTTGAGCCTTGTGTGATATGAGCCCAAGCAAGGGTGCATAATGCAATCATTTGTTTGTTTATTTATCTGTGTGTAACCAACTTTCAGGATACCACATAACACTATAGACAAACAGAGATAGTTTAGACAATGCCCTGCTCTTTAAACCTACTTGTAGTCAGAATATTAGAACATTCTCAAAGCAAAAGTTGCAGCCCCTTCTCCACGGTCAACATGAGGTGAGTACTCCAGTCTCCTGTGACAAAGGGTGGGACCAAGAGATACGAAGCTGCAAATCTTGGGTCACAAAGGAGCAGGGCTTCTAGAAAGTGGGCAGATCATGGGCGGGGCTTTTACATAATGGGTGTGACTGGGGCTGATCCTGGCATGACCATGTATGAATGTTGGCTTTGTTTTTATTCTAGTTGTTGGTTGGGCCTGCCGCTCAGGGGGCCCGGGCCCCGGGCTGAAGGAGGGCCCGGCAGCAATGCAATATTCAGAGGGCCCCCTTACGA